>DWKL01000409.1:0-19352 GCA_018249415.1 Phareas burnsi | reverse complement strand
TTCCTCACGATGTTTTCCTTCACCGTTTAAGCAAGTGATAATTAGTTTCTAATACGCACATGACTTCGAAAAATCAGGATTCGAACCCCGGACCCCCAATGTGAGAGACCGAAATCTTAACCACTAGGCTATCACTGCTGCTGCTAACATTCATAGCGGTGGGTTATTACTGCTTCAGCTTCTAACCTACCTTATACTTTTTTCGAAGTTAATAATAAGAAATAGTGAAATTATGGCGCCCAATCACCATACCCGAACTATTATTACTGGAGAGCTGGAAACGGTTAATTAGCAGTAGACATATAATATGTCATATAATATTATTGTGTAAGAGCCCCAAATTGAATTATAATAATGACAGGAACAATGATATTACTAGCGTAACAATTCCGATTCCGAAGCACAGTTCATCCTTAATAATATATCAATTAACATTATCCACTCCAGTGAATTTACTCAGTTGCGTAAGCGCAAACGTAAATGAGATTCATATAAATGGGGAGGGGGTCTATTGGGTGAGGGGACGGGGGAAGAGGGGGGATAGTGACAGGATTTACGGTCCAACTGGCGAGCACAATGATCGCACTCAATACGTGATCGATTATGCTTTATATCTACATATGTACACATGTGATGTTGTGTTATTTGTGAACGCGGACCTACTGTCTGCGAACCTTGGTCGCGGCCGCCCTTTGTCATATTTGTTTATTGCCGCAAAGAAAGTTTGTAGCATACAAACGATTTAAAAATAATATAATATTGGTGTTGTAATATTTTTTTAATTTAGCTATCTACCGACCTTAATTTGCTTATTAATAGGACATTTTCGTAAATGTAGGCATTAATTAAATCTTATTCCTTACAAATAATGGAATTAATCATGAAATAAGTTCTCGTTCATGATCTTAAGGTTGAATAAAATAATTTTGTGAAAAATATATCTGCTCTAGTATCTGCTTTTTAACCACACTTATTGCAGTCCACCATTATGCATAAAGTCCAGCCGATAAATACCTATCCACGATATATTTTTCTTTGGTTAATACAATTTAGTGCTACAATTCCAACGTTGGTTTAAAACATGAATCATTTAAGTCATTGAGAATGATAAAATGCGTGAACATAGTATATCAGTTGTCGTGTTTAAATACCGATTTGCGTGTGTGTACATATATGTACATAAGTTTGTCAGTGGACACTTATCAATAAGCAAACTGAAACGAACTTCACTTACTTAGAATATCGACCGCTTACAGCACTGTAAGTATGTTTACACAAGTTGACCGTCTTTACCATATTAAACGCCGAAATATGTTATTTTAGTTCGTTGCCTTAGCTCGCAGTGTGCTTCGAACGGTGTATGAATGTAATTGGCGAGAAAAAGAAAACTTTTGTGCAACTGCAGAAACAGTAAATGGCTGCATTTTGGTACTTACCTACTGTTTATTTTAAGATAAAAACTCCTTTAATGATTACACCAGTGTTTTACTTACATGAAATATTTTGAAATATTTAAATTAACATCTAAAATATAGGTAAGATACGATATGAAGATACAAAAACTGACAAAATTCACTCTCTGAATGATTATGTATTTAAGTTACTTTGTTGCAAAAAATCAAGCAAGGATAAATTATAAAAAACGAAGTGTATCTAAATACGGCACCAATATTTTACATATTTATGAATACTAGCGCACACATTGTATGGAATATCGAAATCTTAGAATATCTGCCACTAGCTACTATGTTTACAAAACCTGGCGGGATTTGCCAATCCTGACGCCTTAACTTTGTTGTAAAGGTTAAAAAAGGTATTTTTTATTTATCTTTACAGCAACATCCACCGCATATTATATGTACCTACCTACATCTATGTACTACATATACAGTCTTATGCAATTATCATTAGAAGCTCAAATGTTTACTATATTTATCACAGACCTAGATCTATCCTGAAGTCTATTACACTAAAATGTTAACGTTCGCTTATTTGTATAGATAATAATCAACAGTTCTAAGTAACAAAATCTTTACGTAAATTTAACATCACAACATCCGATTCGTATACTTTTCATCTATCAAAAAGATCATAAAAACATAAACTATATTTCCAGTCTAATAGTAAAAATCCACATTTATCCAGTCGACGGTCATTAAAATGAAATTGGAAGACAATAACAAAGTTAAATTTCCTAAATAAATAAAATAACTTGTAACGGGCGGCTAACGAGATGGCAATTATGTTTTAGATGTCCATTGTAACCCATAAACTTACATCATCTTGTATTGAATGACTCATTTTAAATACCATTATTTTTAACATGCCTTTATATGTTCAGGGTTCAAAGCACGATTTAATTTTATGTTGACGAAAAAGTTACTGTTTTAGCTTTGGTTTATATTAAGGTTTTACAATATGATTTATAATCAAATAATAAAAGGAAGAAAGTAAAAAGTATGTTTATTAATGAACCCCTTGACGTACTTTAATGAAATACTTATGTATTGAATTTAATAATTTATTTCTTAAATAGTAATAAGGAAGTATGCAGACCACTTAACTGCTAAAACCTAATGTGCATATTTGAGGCCACAATGAATGCATACGACACCCTCTAGAAGCTGAAGTTTTAAAGCGTTTGAAACTTGCTATCAGACATTGTCACTATAAGATTATCGATTGCAATCTATATGAGTATGCCAGAAATACATGTTCCTCACATAATACGGTTGGAAATAATTTAACGCAAATATATTTAGTTACCCTTCTCATTATGAGAGGAGACCTGTGTCCAGCAGTGGGACATTAATGGGTCGTCGATGATTATATTTAGTAAAGTGTATAAAATCCGATCGAAATATAAACAAATAATTATTTTTACGATATGCGAGTAAACGCTTATGCTTTCAATCTGAGTGTATTAACCACAGATTCCATAGGAATTGGGGAACACAACGGTGTTTCAAATTCAATTTAAGTTTCATGTAGATAGTCCATTGTGTAATCTTGTAGCAACCCTAAATAGGTTTCAAATAGAAGATTGCCCTTCCTACACCTTAAGTTGGGACATCTCAATGCTTGTATAGTTTGATGTATTTGGGTTAAATACGTCTTCTACTTCCTTATATAATTAAAAATAAACCATATTGTTAAACCTCAATATAAACCAAGCTAATTTTCTAGCTTATTGTAGATATGTTTTGTGTTTTGAAAATAGAATATTTAGATATTTTAACGTGACAGACCGCTCTCGCGGAAGCTCCTGTAAACAGTAGGGATGACTTTATTCCAGATGTTTTGACATTATATTATAATATGTTAAGTAATATGTTAATGTAATGGTGAAATGTTAGTAATCCTGGGGGCATTTACTTCCTCGTCGAGACCCGAGTAATCCCTACTTACTCTACCTCCCCATAGTGCGCAGTCCCGTAGGAAATGAGAGCCTAGGAGAGTATAAAAACAACATGAGGTCTTAACCAATGTCGGGGCCGTTGTGTGCAGTCAGGAAACATTCGATAGGGGTTGGCCACTAATCCGTATCTCCACTGATGGAGCAGCGTGGTGGATTATACTTCAAGACTCGACCAGTTGTGAGGAGTGGACATGGGATCTCTGGGCCAAAAAACACTAATAGTATTGCGTAAAAAGACGTAATGATAATACTTTTACTAAGTTTATTCTTGTAAGGGATAAAACTACTCCTATATAAATTATTATTTTTTTGAGCGACATACGTATATATAGGTAAAAACAAGTTTTCCCATTTCTCTCAACAGTTTGCTTATCAATAGTTGTAAAATAAACTACATACGGAACCTGGACGGGGAAGGATGCTGTCTGCATTTTATGGGTTTTGTGTAAAAATAAACAATAACAATACGATTGTTTGATATTTGATAAATTGTATACTTAGTAACTAAGCAATGATAGCCCAGTGGAAAGATTCCGTCTTCTCGCGCCGAGGATTCGGGATTCGATTCTTGCACGCACTTCATAAAGGTTCTGAAGTTATGTATATAACTATTAAAATTAGCTTTAAAGATGAAGTAAAAAAGGAATGATGGTTAAAACATTGACAAAAATCTAAACGCTTGAGAGTTCTCCACGAGGTTCTCAAAGGCGCGTGAAGTCCACCAATCCTCACTTGGCCAGCGTGTTGGACACGTAGCATATGGTCTAGCCCTTTACATTCTAACAGGAGACACGTGCCCAGTGGGATAGTCGGGTTGATGATGATGATACTTAATAAATAATAAGTTAGTTAACAATTATGTTGTGTATTCATTAGTAAGTGTCATCATTCACATTCTAGTTACAATCAAATCATTCCATGATATTTAAAGAAAGTAGAAGTACTTTATCACGTATTACGCGGCAGTAACACGCGTAATACGTACAATTTAAATAATAATTATGTTATTTTAATTAAACATTTGTTCTAAGGTTTTATCCTTACTCGGAGTCAGCCGTTCTTACAGGTCATTAACCTATTATCACCTCTCTAACCTTTTGTTAGAAAAAAATGTTAGCTACAAATCTTAGCTAAATGACATTCACTCCTAAGGTTAATCTTTCTCGTAGACTAGGTCAAATTGATGATTATGAGCCTTTATGACTTTTAGTAAATAGATGAACGAAAATTCAAAATAAATCCGGCTACGCTACAAAATCTACCGAGCCCAGACAATCTAGGTTAGGGCGTCGCGACCCCAAATCGATCTTACAATCTCTGTCGTTGGCGGTACGTGTAAGCAGGACGGCGCTACCTGACCTAGAGTAGCAGGTTGGGAATCCGGAAGGTATGAAGAAACCGGCTCCACGGTGCATTTTTCCATTCAATGGAAAGCTCTACGCTTACTTCGCGACCGTTCGTCGGGATTTTTTTGGCGTATTCATGGTTTTCGTTTCTGTCTCCGCCCTGCTTACAATTATGTTCTCGTACTGGATTCGATTCGTTTTATTAATTAGGCACTGTACGAGGAAATTTGGAATAAGCAGACATGTTTGCGGTAATTGCCATGTAACGTACGTACAACCTGTCTAATGTAGCCTTTAAATATTCAATAGGCACGTATAGCTTACCCACAATTCAAGTAATTATAAACCTTTTGCGGTATTAGGCTTCATTAAATATTTTATCACTTAAACTCACTCCGCAGTTTAATACTACGGATAGAGCTTTTCAAAAATGTAGACCTGTAGCTATTGTAACCATTTTTACAGAACTCAAACGGATATTCACTGGATCATAAAAGATCACTGCCGTCTGTGTAGTTTTGTAGCCACATTGAAATAGAACGACTGTCCGTAACATTGATAGCAGCTTTGGGAAGTCAATTGGAATTCCTCATGTACATAACATTTACAACAAGAAATCAGTAGCGAAAACCTTGCTGCTTTAAGGCAGGTAGGGGTACCGATGTGCCATACCATTAAGCCACATAAAGTTTTTCATTTAAACGTAATTGTCGCTCAATCGATTACAATAGGCACATAACTATTCATTATGATTCTTTGCAGTTTGGAGTTAATGTTAAACTATAAAATAAATCTGTGAACAATGATCCTATGTATCTTCGCTACAGGTATTTTAGATATTAGCTTTGATTCAGTCTATTACTTCGTTATGTGTATAACTTCCTTACTTTTGGCAACTATAAGAAAATGTCATAATTTTTTATTTTTTGCGCAGAATAATCCCGCAAGGAATGATAAATTACTGACATTACTGTTGCACTTGTTAAAAAACACGACACGGCTAACCATAAATTTTACACCTGCGAAAATAATGTAGTAAAATAAAATAAGTCAAACATGTAAGTGGAATTACAAATGTGCCTGAGTGCATCTCAGGATACCTACGGAGAAGACGAAGAGCTAGGAACAGGATTTTTTCCACTTTCCAATTATTACGTTTGTAACTGCACTAGGTATCTTATATATAGAACACAATTCGATTAATATCGATTACCGAAAATTCAGCACTATCGAATATTATAACATAGTGCATAACAGTTGACACAAGCAAATTTGACTGTAGTTGTTACTTATAGTATTATTCAAAAACGAACTTTAACCGAAACTGTATCAAAAACCATCGAATATTTAGAACAATTTTATATAAGTGTTCCTAAAAGAAAAGTAGCAAGATATTTTTAATGCTATCTTCTAACAAAATTAAATTAGGATATGGTAGATTTGCACCTCTGTCTTATACTACATACGCTCTTAATACAGTTTTGTTCAGTCTGAACCCCGAACCAATCGGCAAATTTATATATGTATTTGAGATGAATTAAAATGTGACGTGGATTGTAAATCTTAATTTTATGTCTGTATCTATATTAGGGTTCTAAACTTTTGTGATCTGCGTTATTACGCACAAAAGCGCAGCTCAAACTATATGCAATACCGCTTACATTATTATGTTATGTCAAGGACATAAACGTAATTATTCCTCACACTATAAGAATAAGATTAGTATCTAACTCTACCTAACTAGAGTGCTGAAAATTAAAAAGTTATATAATTATATAAATCTGCAAGATAAGTAAATACTACCGTTACATCTAGGTTAATTTCGGCTTACACGTATTAGCCACATGGCTTAAAATAGTAGAAGATTCGAAATACGCATTCCTCCTAATACTCAAAGACTCATCTACACCAACTGAAATCGTGGCAGTTTGTGTCCACATTCCTTTCTAAAGGGTATGTGCATGATGAAGAAACAAATTTACTCTAAGATATTTAAGAAAAGCTATAAAATAGGTTTTCAAAAAAGGTGCAAAAAGAGCTCTCAATGGGTATAACCCATTGTCAGTATTAACGACTCCTCTGGTGTCGCAAGTCTCCCTCGACCACGATGGTTACTTATCATCAGATAGTCCGGTGACCAAACGGCAAGGTTTATTAAAAAAGAAATAAATACTATTATTACTGTACTGTTGTGCAGTGCAGATCAACACACACATATTATGGTTGCTGCTACCACAAAAGCAGGATAATAGAACTACATAGATCATATAATTACATACTGACAATCGCAACAGTGATAGCCGAGTAGTAAGATTCCGGCCTTTCGGTCCGATGTATGTGCGTATTAGAAATTAATTGCATGGCAAAGAGTTCTCTGTAAAAGTTCGCAAAGGTAAGTGAAGTGTATCAATCTCCTGTGAACGTCGTGTCCAGCAGAGGTACAGTAATGGGTTGTTGTTGATGATGATTGACAGTCGGGCTCGCAACAACACCAAAAATTGCAGACTACAACTAAATGGTATTACTTTTACCGCCATTAATATTATAAAATGTTAACGCACACAAACACACTACAATGTACGTATATAAATGCCGATGCTCACATGTTATGCACACGTAAATTAAAATCAATTATTAGTATTGTAATCTCACTTTATAACTTTACATTTCAAGAACTTTATCATACAGATGGTACATCAACGGATTTACAATTTTAAATTACGAATCCTAGATCTTATTGGATTAAAACTCCTATTTTTGGGTTAAATAATTTACAATGTTGTCAAGTGTAAAGTCTTTTATAAATATTTCTGTAGTCGTCTATAAAGAAAATTTTGTCCAAATTGGTAGAGTAATATTTATTCCTATTTGATAGACAATATAAAATATATATTGTAATATAATTTAGAATATACATAACGTAAAATTTAGGAAAATATTAGTGTTATGCGAAATATAGTCATTAAATCAGGAATTGAGTGACTTTGAAATTAGAAGCAGGTTTTTATAGCATAACTAGGTACTGCTATAAAAACAAAATTATTCCTTCTTTACATTGCGAAATAAAAATTGAAAATTAGGTAACATTGCCTTGCGACGTTTGTTAATAATGTATAGTGGTCGGTAGTCAATGTGATCGCAAAGGGTATTTGGACACGTAGCAAGCGATGCGTCGATCGGTGGCTTTCTACCCCGCGGCAATGGCCACTCGACATAATATATTTCGCACGCCGCCGCTTTGCCGAATGTCAAGTGCGCGTACACAAGATTTTAATCTTTACTTGTGCCACTTGTAATGTACTGCAAATATCTATACTTTCATACTTACGTCCTCATATATAACAACGGATGAAATTAAAAATTAATCAAGACAACCGTTTAAGAGTTTTATTTGTAAAAACTTTAGCGCAAAGATTAATGTGTCCTATTTACAATCGATCGATGATAATCTGTCCAGCGGCGTATACAACATGTATGTGGAAGTCGTATTTATTTATATCTACTTTATTGTACTTATAACGTGTATATCCCCGCGACATCTGCAGGTAGTAAACGATCTGTAAAGTTAAGCAAACCAATCTACAATGTGGGGCGCGGACGGGTAAAGGATGTATGACAGCTAGTGGCCAAATTTAACGCTTGCTTCCGTGCTTCGGAGGGCACGTTAAGCTGTCGATCCCGGTTGTTAGCATTGGATAGCAATAGTTGAACCTTGTCAGAAACCTTGTAAGCGGTTTGAAAACTTTTGACTCGGGCGGGCCACCAACCTATATCACCATCAATCCCCATTATACCAGTGTGGTGCAATACGCTTCAGGCCTTACCTAGTCATGGGAACCATCCGTGTCCAGCAGTGCGAGATAAAAATAGTTGCAGTTCATAAAAAAACACATTGCATTGTATGAGATTTTCAGATTGAAGATTAACGCGGGTGAAATCGCTAGCCTAAGTTAGTTAAGCATAATTTATACAAGAGTAGGTGTTAAAAGCGGTAAAATCAAATTGGAATACACATCCAAGACATTAACGGAGCTCGAAGGGTCTGCGGCCACGAGCGACGCGTGGATCGGTAGCTTTCTACCCCGCGGCAGTGCCATCGACACATTCCGAGCCGCGCTCCCCAACCGTCTGCCGCGACTGTCGTGCTCCGTAATCATATTTGATTTGATATATTATAAATTCGGGCGCACAAGCTACTTTGGTTTAAGTACCACTGTATAAAATGTCTCACTTTTAAGCGAAGGCAATGAAAATAATACTCATATTAACGTAACACCAGATTAGCAAATAGAATTATCAACCTCTTTTCACCCTCCGACCTCCCTCATTTCGTCGTCTCATATCCACCTCGCTGGCGCCATCTTCACTTGTTTTTCCATCTAGCTGCCAAACTTTTTCTTCACCTTTCTCTTCAGCCATTTGTTTCTCCGCATTTAACCACATATTTAATAAACAACATCCTTTTATTTTGCATCGCGGGTATTTTACCTTTTAATTAATTATAAACCTGCTTTCTATCTTTTAATTAATTACAATATCTGCTTATGTACAGCGTACATAATAATATACAAAAATGATTTTTTGATTACTGATGATCATACTATGTTGGTGGTGAACCGACCTGTGCAGTCTCGATAAAATCTTTAAATTCACATATTTTTAAACGAAATGGAATTGAAATTAAACGTATTCCCGAATAACTCTAATCTCAAGCTTGTAATAGTATTTCTATTTCTTGGCAGAGTTTAACAAATCGAAATGAAATAAAAAGACTTTATTACGTTATAATAGGCAAACTAAGATATTTCTAGACATAAGACGTTACATTCATTATATTAAAAAAAAACAATTAAATACGTGTATCGTCATCCACATCAACTTTTCAGAACAATAACAATTTAAATTACGTTGATTTATTGAATGATTTTATTTTTTAAAATGTTTTATATACTCATTATGAAAGAATTAAAATGTTTGATTAAAAGGAATTAAAATACTTTAAAAACATGTAAAGTCCTTGTGGTCCCTTCCTCGTTCCAGTTATGCGTGTCATCGACTCTATGTCCACGTTGTTATTTGCGTTGGTTATCTCTTATTGACATATAAACGACTTATCAGTCGACTTGAGTCTCGAAATGCAGTTCTACAAGCCACGCTTTAATTTTTATATTGAAACGCCAGAGAAACCTATACACGACGGGCGTCGCTATTTGTACCGTTTTAGCAAGCCGTATCCGAGTGAGCATTAAACGCGTTAATTTGCTTAATGAACATCAATCGTGCAGAGTTTATGGTAATGTGGTTGTTTACTTTTCTTGAACAAACGCACCGTTACGGCGCGAGCCGAGCGGTCGGCACCTGCGCGCGCGCCTACGAAAGTGATCGCCTTGTAGACTACGTAATTATCAGAAATGCCAAATCAATTGCACAGACGCGTGCGAGATAAAAATATTATCCCGATTGACAGATTACTTCACTGTGCGTCTCCAATTTTCAACTCCAGTCTTTAAACGGTTTTCTCGGCGTGTAACTCACATTGCATTAATAATAGTAATTGATTACCTATTATCACAATCGTAGTAAACGTTTAACACTCCTAATTCCACTAAGATTGTATGACTTGTGATCTTCATGGATCAACATTACACAAACGTACATACATAAATGTAATTATAAATTGATTTTCGTCCGGTTCGAAAAACGTACCTTTAACGACATATATTTTGCCTAATCACATGAATATTGAGATTATATCATAATACAATCTTACCCTACTTCATATATTCGGTTAGTTAATTCGGTTGAAAATAGTATGTAAGAGACTAAAATCTTTAAAATACATTTTTTCATTAGTTGTATCTACAAATGTTAATTATGTATTTGTAACCGAGTTTAGATGAAATATCTCATTAAAATGCTGGTATATCAAATATTGTTTAGCCCAAAACAAAACAGAACCGCTGAATACTACATTGATTATCATTGATACACAAAATAATATATATAAATGACGGTTTGAGACTTACAGCACCGCACAGGTCCGACCGGCGAGTTTAGGCCTCTCTGAGTCGAATGTTGGTCACAGTGTGCGCGACAACGAGCGGGTTAACGTGCTCAATAAATACCGATCGTAATGCCATTCAGTCTTTTCAACCTTTTAGCTTACACTACGAGACAAGCTGTAGAGCGCTATCATTATTTGAACCTTAAGTTCTACTAAATTAATCCTACTGCATTACAGAAAACTATCACGGAGACTTTATAAAAATAAAAATGTATTTATTTTCCGATATCTATAGTTTATATTATAGTTAATAGGTCCATCAGGTACTTTACGTCAGCGTAACGCGCATACGTGTCGCATCCATAGGCTCAGTTTACTGTTATGGGTGTGAAATTTTAAAAAAGCTAAATTAAAAAGGAAATAAAGGTTCGTAAACTCATTTACTGAAGCTAAGCAAAAGAGAAAAGTAACTTAAACATTCGTGCTGTCAATTTCTCTCCGTTATATACTTTAACGATTTTAGTGTACGCAATAACTTAAGCGGGAGATATGGTCAATGCGGACACTTTTTCCGAAAGCACCTAAACACGTTGTGCAATTGTTAAACGGCCACTAAGTGTGGGCGGCGCTCGGGAGATAGCAGCAAATGCACGAGTATGTTGAATACGATACGACACGGATAATGACTATACAGGCTCTACTCACATAAATACTTAAATCGCATCTTATAGATACGTAGAATTAACGCACTCTTCCCGATTAGGTTGGCAATCTATTAGACTTTTAAATTTCATAGAAACATTCTGACAATGTTTGACTTTATTTTCAATTAACTTTTCTGTACGCTACAATTCAAATAAAACCAAAATATGGATACATATTTCGAGGCTAATGCTTTATGTTGTCTATTTATTAGGTTTATGAACAGCTGACTATATTAAATTATAAAACACTGGCATACACATTTTTGTAACTTATATTAAATACCCACCTAATTATAGATAAACACTACATACGTTAAGATCTTAAAGAAACAATAGCTGAAAACTGCATATAAGATAACTAAGAAATAAATTATACAAATATATTGTATGTTACAGACATAAGTTAGTGATTCTTTCTGTTATGTTCAGCGTGAGAAGATGCTTACACCACTGAATGTGAATACGAAAATATATCAAATGTTTTGCTCAGGTCGTTATGTAATCTACTAAGTATTGGAATGGGTGAATTTTGACATTGTAATTGACAAATTTTATGATATAAATGATGTATCTTAGAAATAAGAACAAAAAATCTCGGAGTGAAGCAACGTTGTGAAGTGTTCGTAACTTAACGAAGTTCAATAAGACTGTAAAGAATCTGCTTTTAATTCTTTCATTTTCTATTGATTTTATCTAGAACGGGAACTAGTAATTCGATAGATATTTATAGACGAGTTTTAGAATCTGATCACATTAATACGCTAACTCGGGTAAGCGACGCAGTCCAGATCAAATTTGCATAATACTCAAGTAAATTTCTCGTTTATATTATTCGCAATACATTCAAATTACTATTGTATATAAGTAAAGTAATTTCCGAGTGAGGAAGGAAATAAAAGTAAATGGAGAATTAGTCGGCGACTCGGCGCGTGGTCTCCAAATGAAACTGAAATGTTGAGCAAGGTTTCTCAATGTAGAGATAAAGTGACAAGCAAGTGGTACTGGTCGCGAGTGCTCTAAGGGCAACTATACACGAATTTTAGCGGGCGTGATTCGCCACAAAGACGCTAAAATTCTTCTTGCTAAATATCTTCTCATATTTGAGTATCATAACTATTCATTGAATTCAAAATTTAACATGAAGAACGAACGCGACGACATTATCAGTCCGACGCGGAGTTACTTCCAGGTTTGGTTCGCAGTCAGGTAGACATCTAAATGATTAACTTAAATTTATATTCTAGTTCAGAAAGTTTGTGTAGGTACTAATCTTTGTTTTTATCTATTGCGCCCACGATCCAATCCGAGAGTAAGGTCATTAGCGTAGAAAAATTTATATATTTATTTTAGAGTAATACTTAGAATAGATAAAAGTGGCAGAACTGTAAGGGGGTAAGTATAAGTGACACTACTGTGGCTGCTTTTGTAACTAGGGGTATTACCTAGTAAAGAATGCGACCTCCGTATTAATTACTATCCTATTGTGATCACTTAAAATCAGATGGAGTGCTTATCGATTTGTAACTTAATAATATATTAATGTGTTTTATTAATAAAATATATGTTTAATTACTGCGTCTGTGTGATGGTAATTGGTCAATCGTGAGCTCAGCATTGGCCTTAAAATAATATTATTTTCAGTCTTTAATGAACATGTCAAAAGCTCCTAATAATATAGGCGTAGTTTACCTCGTGTGTAGCCGCTCTAAGTAAGCGGCAGAGAGACGGTGCGCGGTGTCGTGACAATGGTTGGAATTCACGGAGACGTCGATGGCGCGCCGCGTGCGCAAGCAGACAGGGCTACCATGCTTCTGCTTCTACTGCTACCAATCTCACGACACATTGGACTTGGCAAATATTATTATTTATATATCGCTGTGACTGTTGTTCCGATTACCTAGAAGTAACAGTGAAAAATCACTGTGACTGTATAACTTCTGTTACTTTATTTAGCACGTCTGACGTGTAGATATAATTCGTGTGATTTAGATGTATAACGTGATTGATGGGATAATTATATATAATATGATTAACGTGACATTTATTCCAAGCGCGCGGACGGTCATTAGTATTATAGTAAATCAATAATAAAATTCCACAACAGTTGGATCTAAATTGAAGTATGTAACTAATGAACAATATAACTAAATAAAAACTAAGTAAACAAAATAATTGTGGGTTATTGACACTGACTTTCTAAATTTAAGGTTAAGCTCACGTTTTCGAAAAAAAAATTGTGTCATGTATAAAAAGAGATATTGTATTTCCGACATTCCTATGCTTTACTATAATTATAATGCTCATAATGTCGTAGTTGGCGGTACTCCGGCAGCCCTATAGTAGTCAGTCTTGACGCCCGGCGGGTCAAACATTCTAATGTATGACGCAATGCCTCCGACTGGATTTGCACTCGTCTTACTGACACTGTGCCTCAAATTAATCGCCATTCACAATGCTTAAGCTTTTCTTATTGTGCAATCTATAAACAACACCGCGATATGTACTAGTAATGTATTGCCGTCCGAATTTCTTTGATCACAATTAATATTTGTAACTCTCGTTAGTTTTCAAACTACATATAGCTGTTTTACCAACGTAACGTATGGATTTGATTAAAATATATCTTAATCAATAACACGTTATCTAAAATTATTAAGTTATTTTTGTCATTAATTCTTTTATTAACTTTAGCTTTCGTCTTACTATAACGTTATCTCGTAATTCCTATTTTAATTTATAGAACGAAATTGATGCGTGGGCTTTAAACACGTTCATCAAAATGGGCATAATAAAATGATTAAATATTATTTCAAAATTAAACCTATTAAATACAAATTTTGTTCTCCCATAAACGTCATAGATTTAATTTAAACGCTTTAGAAAATTACGCCTATCCATTGAAATGAACAAGAAAATTTAAAACTTACATTACAATAATTGATACTTTTTGTAAAAAGATATCGTAGTAAATGGTATATTCTTCGTTTCATTAATATACCTACGCAATGTGCTAACGAGTCGACAACAGAAAGTAAAAACTGTAGCGACGAGCCTTTCACGTGGACGTCCATTGATAGTTAAGTAAGATAGCATCACAGTTACCTGGCATTAAAGAGACATCGGATGCGTTACTGAACAAAAATGATCGCAGCGAGTATCACGTGTGGTTGCGACATCGCGGGAGCAGACTGCTTGGCGCGCCACTTTTTTTTTAATAAATTTAAGTATATATTTCTTACAAAAGTCGGATGACGGAGTGGGCGGTTGCTCAGGCAGACTTTCTTTTTTATGGCCTCTGAGCGTGTAATAAATTTGATGAGTGTACTTGTCACACTTCTAGAAGAAATGTTAAATTTGGCCGATGCGCGCCGTGCGTATTATATTTCCCCAGATATTTAAAAAATGTATTTGTGATTTATAGAAATACTTAAATAACATTTATTTTTAAAATAGGAGTTCAATGTAGCCGCTTTAAAGCTATAACATTAAATCAAAATATTGTAGCATTGGTTGTAAACAAAAAAGCTGTCGTTGTCTCTAAGGATAATTATACACACTGAAATAACGATTTAAGATATTATCATACTTATGTTTATTAAGATATTTTTGGTGTTGAGTCATATACGATTCTTTTCGAATTACGCAATATCCAATACAAGTTTAACCAAATAGCTCACGGCAATAATAATAATTATGTCTATGTATACAGAATGAGTCACAAGCGCACTATTATAACAATATATCTACATATTAATACTATAAAAACAGATCGCCACTGTTACAGAATTTTAATTCACGTACAATATAATACACAAAATACAACTCAGTTTCAATGAAATACAATACAATACAATTTAGATTCAGGTGATTTGTACATAATTTAATAACAACAATGTACGAAAATAGTTTTCTATAACAACAATATTACAATGAAAATCGTTGTTCTTCATATTGAATTGTGGTTCTCTTGTTAGATTTTTTTTGCCGAGTTGTGATGCCGGCCTGCAAATGGTACTGCCGATACATGTACTCCTTAGTCATGGCTTGCGCTGAAAACATGGCTCTACTGCGCTGAAGAATATCGCTCTTCGGTCCCCAGCTTGGGTCCAGCCTGAACATACTTAAGAATCTTCTTCTGCATACTGCGACTATTAATTTTCCAACGAAGCAAACCACCATGATACCACACATTAAATATAACTCGCCCAAGATATCTATTTCAACGCTTAAACTTCTGGAATACGATTTACAATAATAAATCAATTCACTACAAAATGAGTATCCTAAAAATCCGCTCGCCAGTACCCAGGCGATCCTCATGTAAATCGAAGGTTGAATTCCCAGCATAAAGTGAACATCCTCAGAAAATCTGTGTACACCGTAGGAAATCACGAAAACAATACACTCAGTCATTGTTACAAATGTTGAAACTAAAGAAACATAACGTCTAAATGCTATAGCAAATGTTATCCCAACCCTACTTAGTAATGGAATTGTAACTAAGAAAATGAAAATAACAGACAGGAGACAAGTTAGTCCTGGATAGCTTGCAATTTTTTGACTCCTTACTGCTACTGTTTCCAACAGATTGTAAAACATCAACATATTAGTACAAAGACCAATAACAACATAGCAGCTGTAGACAAGAACAAGCCAAAAAAGTCTATGCTCATATTCGGATAGTAGTCTTGGAACTTTTTCAAATACCATTGACATTTGCATTTTAATAACGGATCCCGACGAAGTGCCGTGCTGGTAAGCATACGGACACGACATCATAGCGCTGGTACAAATAACCAGAATACTAAAAACTGCACTAATAACTACACTTATGACGCTGTTGGAGAAGCAGTTTGACCTGAAGGAAATGTTTGACGCAAAATTAAAAGTGAGTCCCGATCCGAGGCCTAAGTTGTACACTACTTGTTGGATTGCATTAGAAAATCGAAATTTTTTAGCAAAATCTGTAAAACCTAAATCCAAGGCTTCCTCAAATTTTACCACGAGTCCCTTCTGGAGCATCGATCCCATCATAACTGGTACGTAACCTAATATAGGATATACAGGCAAAAAGCTCACAAACCAATATAAGGACACTTTTCTTTTAAAACAACTTATGTATAGAAAGGTGCACACTAGCCCAGACGCGAGGCATGCTCGCCAAGCTACGTAAAATTTGTCATTTTTATTATGTTGCAACACATAGTTTCTCCAATATTGGTATTCCGGGAAAGTAGAGTATACATCATCACAGTAGTTGGCCGGACGACGATGTCTCACACAATCTTCGTTGATTGTATAATTTGTCATGAGGATGTTACAAGCTCTCGAGCTCCATGGGCCACATACATAATAGGGAATAGGATTCTCAAAGCTTATAAGAAAATAATGGACGGTAAAGGAGACAAAAGTGTGGTTATACATTAAAATGATAACTTGCCATACAATAAGTGTGTAACCCGTAAATGATAAACACGGGCGAATTTTCCAAACGTCCACACAATCTCTCCCAGTGAACTGTCCAATTATTGATTCCATATAAACGAGAGGAATTCCAAGAAATACGTAAATCGCGAAGAAAGTGATAATACATCCGATTGAGCCATGAGACGAGGCAATAGTGGGAATACTGTTGATATTAGATATTCCTATTGTCTGACATATTAGGATCATTAATTGAATTCGTCTTGAATCGTTCATTTTTTATAAAAATTACCTTTTTTTAAAAAAAATCTTGACCGTCTAGATTAAGAAAGTACAAACATGGGCAGAGTGCACAAAATTTAGTCATCGTACCATAGATTTATTTTAGAGCTGTGGTATTTCAGTTTCTTTTTTTTATTGTATTAATTACACATTTCCTCAATTCCACGTAGCACATTAAGCGCTAATTTACTGAATCTTTAAGCGCGGTTATATTATGAGAGATTTAGCTGATTATACGAATGATACTGATCAGTAATTATACAGGTTCGTAACTGCTGCATTGTTTAAACTAACTCATTACTCGATTTGCATGAATAGAACAAGACTAGGCTTCACGGGCAATTCAGTGTGTGTAGGCGTGGAGTAAGTTGGGCTGTATATCCGTTATAATAGCAATAACACACGCGATTGGTGGTAAACCATGTCTGACGCGTTTATATCAGTTCTAAATTAAACACTAGTTTTATAATCTCCAATTTAATTGTGCACATATATACACACACCCACACACTAAATACTTTTTATAGCTTATATCTAGTGTTACTAAGCATACCATGTCAAAATTGTAATATTTCCCATGGATGAGCAGGGATTTTTAAATGAGCAGTTATTTTGAAATGAATAAAGCATTTTTGATTTATTTTTATTTTGATTTTTGAATTGTAGAGGAGTTTTCTATTTTTCTGTTTGATTTGTGGCGTGTATGTCTGTGTGTGCGCGCGCTACATAACATAATCTGCAGTGCCAGTATTTAGTTCCTCGTTAATGATTTGTTAAGTGTGTAATCTTTGGCAGTGCTAAAAGGTTTTTAGTTATGCGTCCTTACGAAAAAAGTGACCATAGTCGTTTTAATTGATATTAACATTGTTCCAAAAATTCAACATCCATCCAAGGATAGTACCATATATCTAATACGTATATTGTTGATATTTTTGCAGACAGAGAGTTAAGAACTATTTCATAAACGTAACCCGAAAAAAATGTTTAATGAAACACCATGGACTTATTAAAGTGCTTGTGCAGGTAAGATAATAAGTTCAGTTGTCTGTAGATAATGAAATTGCTATTGATAAAGAGCAGTTTCACTTAGTCTTAATACATTCTGTGATACAAGACCTGTCTCGATTTACCGATAATGGTTTCAAAAGGCAATCTTGTTTTATATTCATATTCGTTATGTTACAGAACATTAAAGTTTGAGAATGTATGAGATGTGGGAATTCCTTAAAAGTTGTGAAACATTATGTAGACTCATGTTGTTATAACAACAATGTAGCCAATATTGCATTTTATCTTTTTTCTTGATTATCTTATCCATTTTGTTATTTCTCTATTGTTAAAATACAAAAAACAATAAATTTAAATCGGTGACTGTTCAGCGGTCTTTCACTTGATAAGTTTCTTAGATTTTTAAATACTGTCCGATATTATTAGTTATCTATCGACCTATACTGCTTGCTTCGCGTCTCACCAGTCTCGTCTTAAAATTTTGATCTCCACCCACTTACGGAAATGTGACTGCATAAAGTTAACATGAACAATGTAAATTTGTGTACCTTTCAGATGTGATCGGACGAAGCTCAGGAAATCAACAACCAAAAAAAAACAAAAACTAAACGTTCTTACGTACATTCAATATCAAAATATATAATATATGGACATAATGCACTTATATTTTATGCGTTGGTCACCTTTAAAGCTATAGATCATTATCCCAATAAGTAAAGAGTAACATATCGTGGACGGAAGCACCTTGCATTTTTTGTTGGTTCTCTTCAACCTACCAGCATTTTTGAACAAGAAATATGCTTGCCGTCCGAGCGGTCGCACTTTGCAACGTTTTTACATACAACATCACCAGGTACAAGCTTTAAGTATAATAAAATGGTACATATTATATGTGTGAAGATTCCCTCTCATAGTAGAATAACTCAGATATTCAAATCACTATTGGTTTAGTTCCATAAGTAGTAATTGAAATTGTAGATAAATGCATATATTTCATAAGAACAGTGCACGTATTACGTGTCATACATGACTCACCGAATACATTAAATTAATGTCGATTACATCTTACGTGGATACGTTATGATCCTTATTATGTCTTTACTTATGATAAAGTTAACCTTTTCAATACACTATAATTTTACTACACTATTTCTTTACCGATACTT
>DWKL01000408.1:0-19364 GCA_018249415.1 Phareas burnsi | reverse complement strand
AAGAAAAATATCTCGGCAATCATTATTAAATACTTGCCTTGTATAAAGAAAAATATCTCGGCAATCATTATTAAATACTTGCCTTGTATAAAGAAAAATATCTCGGCAATCATTATTAAATACTTGCCTTGTATAATAGCAATCTAATATTAGCCGTCTTCGAAACGGTTGAAACGATTTTAACGAAGCTTTCATTCAGACAGAGAATAAGATGTTTAGTAAGTGCCATACCTCACTTACTTACCCCCAACATTTATGTTTCGGTGTATCTTCAAAAAACGTTGTAAAAACTGTGATATAAAAAGACACTTTGAAGCTCGTTAGAACTTGAAGTCAAAAGAACTCAAAAAGATTTTAAAAGAACTCTTGATTTATTTTAAGACCCCAGCTGTTTTCATTCTCATATTATTATGTGGTTATGAATCCTGAAAGCTCTGACCTAAGTCTCTAAAACTATTACATATCTAGTCGAGTTACGAAATCGTCCATAAAATATACGATTCTAGAAGGAATCTATAAACTAGATAGTAAAATTTAAAATGAAGGAAAACTATAACATGTTCTTGCAAAGCAAAGTTATTTTAGTGTTGAACAATCATAGATATCGGTTATTAAGAAGCTGTTTATGGTATATACATATCATCAATTCTTTAATGTCCCACTGCTGGCCACGGGTCTCCTCTCACAATGAGATGGGTTAGGGCTTAGACCACCACGCTAGTCAAGTGCGGATTGGTAGACTTCACACACCTTCGAGAAATTTACAGAGAACTCTCAGATGTATAGGTTTCCTCACGATATTTTCCTTTACTGTTAAATAATTGACAATTTAATTTCTGGTAATGACTTAACCGTAGTTATTTTGGCAAAATTGTACGCATAAAATATATTTAGTTGCCCTGTCTTTGCATGTTGTCGGTTTGTCCGCAAAATATGAAGATTTAACTGAAACATGTTTTAAAATAAGGCATTCTACACTACAGACACACGTTACACACTAGAATTGACTATGATGTGGAAGTTATAGACGCATACAACAACGAAAACAAAACACTCAGACCCTGAACCGAAATCTAGATGTGTCATTTAGTTATCTCCCGACTGATCTAACCGCCTCTATTCAAAATTAAATACCTAAAACTATTTGTATTAATTACGTTAATGTATTTGAATAGTTTTATATAATGTATTTACGTAATCTGTATATATGTAGTTTTATATGAAGCAGAGATATCGTAGTGATAAGATTCCGGCTTGTAAACAGCGGTCTAAGGTTCAAATCCCGCACGCACCCCTAATTTTTCGAAGTTGTATGCATATTAGCAATTAATTGTCACACGCTTTAACTGTGAAGAAAAACGTCGCTAGGAAACCTACGCTTTCGAGATTACTCTGTAAATATCTCGAAGGTGAGTGAAGTCTACCAATTCACTCTTGGCCAACGTAGTGGTCTATGGCCTAACCCTTCTTCCCCCCCTCCTCCTCCCAACTCTACCTGGTCGCACCATCATTGTCTTTCAAGTACAATTATGGAGAACTTCAAATTTTTCCTTCTTTTCCTTTATGAAAAACGATTGGTCTTACATGCGACCTATAAGAGACATTTTTGATATTCTGACATATACCCGGGGCCTGATGTTCCCCGGGGCCTGTGCGGTATCAAATCGCTGCACAGCGGAACATTCAGACGACCCCAATGTGAAGCACACGGAGTCTATGCGGACACATGTATTGTACATATTAGTAAATGACATTGAGAATCAAGAGCATAATAAAAAATCCCTTCTTATTCTGAGAAGGGACCCATACCCAGCAGTAATGAGTTGACGATGATCATAGTTTTGTATATGATATACTAAAGTATTACATTAACCCGTGACTTCTTCCGTGTTAATTTTAAGAGACATTAAGTGACATTGTTCTTCTTCACAAGAGTGCATGAGTTCTTCACCCTTTTAACTACTGTTGTATTGCGTGTAATCAGGGCATTAATATACGTATCTACATACTTCACTGACGTGAATAAATACAAATCTTTACTTATACTAATATTATTAATGCAAAAACAACTCTCTATATTTATTTCGCCAAAAGCTAGCTTATGTCCTTCCTCAAGATGTAAGCTCTCTTAGCGTTAAATTTTATCAATATCGGTTCAGCGTTTTAGGCGTGAAAAGCTTACAGACAGATATATATATATATATCTGTCTGTAAGCTTTATATATATATAATACGCGTTGTATGACAAATTCAATAAAGGGCTTATGGCATAGTGAGTTGCTAGCGACTCTCGAAGCTCGTGATGCCTCTTGCCAGGACTTGTGGATGCATGAATAAGTAAATCGGGTAAGCCAGCTTCACGCTAGCAACGACGCACCAATTTCACCTACTTATTCTTTCTTCACACGCAAATGCAGTTACATAAGCGACGATACTATATAGAAATTTCGCCGAAATGTGTCAATATCTTCGGCGAAAGGCACTACTTTCTAGAGTACACTAGTGCGATGTGTTCTCATAGCGAAAACACTCACTTTGATTAGTTTAAGTTCAAGAGACGGACCTATACGTAATGACCATCATTCTGGCCGCCATTATTCATGTGCGCCGATTTATAGGTGATTAACTTCCAAATAGCAACGTAATCTCTTATTATACCCGTATTGACATGAAATTAAAATGTTTTATCAATACAACAATACGAGATTAATTGAAACGATTATATAAACTGTATAAACAAACTACTTTTTGTGGCCCTGCCATGCTATCCATAAAGATAATAATATATGACGATTTAACTGAAACGAGTTTTGAAGTAAATGATGTGTGTGTGTGGGTATGTGTATGCGAGTATACACACACTCACATTATACACTAGGATTAACTATGTCATGAATGTCATAGACAATACGATATATGACATATCATAGATAAAGACAGACAAAAACACTCAGTCTCACACAGAACATAAAATACCTAACAGACCCGTAACAAAAATCGAATTATGTTATTTAGATATCTAAACGGCTGATCAAACCGGAAACCCTCTGCCTAGATATCATACCGGTGACCGCTTCGCCACGCGGTTCGACATAATAACTTTATTAGAGTCAATAGAAAAATTTGGATATTCATAACTTTTCATTACTTAAAATAACTTAATATTTTTCTGCGTATTATATTAATGTTTACATTAATTGACAAAAAAAATCAATATGTGAGTGTGAATGATTTAGGGTGTATGTACATATGTCTGTTTCTTTGGCACAGGCTGTGGCCTAGGCGGCTTGATGGATTTTAACATATGATATGTTACATTCGTCTTGGTAGCGCGAGCGACACTACGCACATTATTTATTATCTTAAAAAAAATTATAGTTGCGCGTTTAATTTGCCCTTTTTGGCGCGGCATATGCGACTTAATTAGTTAAGTGTCTTTACTGTGGATTTTTTTTTTCTCATTTCAACTGTAATTTAATGTGTCAAAAAATTATGTTTTATTACATTTTCCTAGCTTTTCTAAACGCTATAAATTATATTTTTTTACATACTTATTACTTCATTATTATATATCAAATTTTACGGCCTTAGCTAACATTTATTTTTCAGGATAGTCCCATTAGTTTATCTCGCCCAAACGTAAGAATATAAATTGTTGTTAAAATATCAATACATATGAATAGTTATTCTCCGTGCGAATTCTCTTTGTTTTATTCTGTATACTGATTCATTATGTTCTCATTTTCCTTTACACACATCGACAAGTATCGGAAACTTGTATATGTATATCCAATCGTCCGTTACGTCCAATGTCCATTAAGTATTTTTATTCGCCTCTGTGTGTATTTTTTTTGTTGTAGATAAATTGACATGTTTAGAAGAAATTACTATCCTTGGACATCTATAACTGTGCCAAATATGTCAAATGTGCAGATTCCACCATATTGTACAGTCCCATAATAGTGCGAGGACTGCTACAAGTACTACTTTAGCAGTAGCAACAATCAATACTAACTATTAACTAGTACCACTAGTCTACTAGTGATAGTACCACCAGGATTAGTAGTTTATTATTGTTCTTAGTCGAATTCGTTCTATAGAATTATTAGATCTGAAAACAATAGTTACTTTACAAAATTGTTCATAAGAAAATAAAAATATCAACAGAATTTATTAACCAAATTACTACTTCCATATTAGCCATT
Organism: Phareas burnsi; assembly: GCA_018249415.1. Classification (NCBI taxonomy): domain Eukaryota; kingdom Metazoa; phylum Arthropoda; class Insecta; order Lepidoptera; family Hesperiidae; genus Phareas; species Phareas burnsi. Next base: position 15,159 of record DWKL01000408.1, on the reverse strand, counting down.
GTAAAATTATATAAATTAATTCAACAATAATAGAAAAAAATGAAAATTTTATTATAATGCATAAATAGATGTGCCGGTTGTGCCTCCAGTGGAAGTGGAACCAGAAATCTTCTACCACCTATTAATTAATCAAACTATCCTAAAAATGTATATAAGCTATGTCTTTTCAAAATTTCAATTATATGTATATAAGAACACTCACGAAACTCTTAATGATAAAATAGGACTCAATAATTTATTGCACAATATACACACGTTAATTACAATGAGGTAGACTGCACTTTTATCTTATTATATAGAGGCGCCACTTTGTCGCACGGTAAACAAAGTAAATACACACTTTTGTTAAGTTATTGCAGTGGTGTAGTGTTGGAAATAATTTCTTTCCGCGTCGTAAAAAACATCGGGAGGAATGGAAAATCACACGACTTAAATGAGGTGCACTAATATACAAAGTGCAAATATACGAACTGAACCAATATAGTTCGACAAGAAAACCGTTACTGATTGAAAATTTAATTAACAGGATCTTACAAAGCACAATTTAATGTGGAACTCGAGCGGCGTAGCATTACGCTACGAAGGCCTACGAGGCGTAGCTCATTTAAGACTATATATAACGTGGCACATACTAAGAGCAAATGTGAAACGATGACAGATGCTTTAACACGATTAAACAGTGTAACATTAAAATGTTACATCGTTTACATTATATTACATCTGTTTCAAAATATATGGGTAATGGAAGTTTAGTATTTATTATATTAAGAGAGTTTGGTTCTAAAGTAGAAGTTTTATATAAAATTGCGGTCAATCTCATGCTTATACGACATATAAAAAAAAAAGAAATTATTTTCTTTGCACTTGCATAAACGTATGCATAATAAATTACAAAAAAGGGAAAGTTCTCAATACGGCATTTATTAATTTATTTATTTACTTTTAATAATTTATAATATAACATCAGTAACAAACTGCAGCCCACCCAAGATTAACTGGCCACTAGTACCCAGGGACATGTACAACCAAGTCAAAATAGAACAACAGTCCTACGTAAATCAATATCGTAATCGACCGATATGTTATCATGTGCGAGGACCAGGTCAGAATGCTCCATTTGGTTAATTCTCTCATCAAGCACTGACAATAAGAACATTGGAATATGAAAACAGATAAGACAATGTCGAAATAAATGACGGTGACGCCGATACAGAGCCTCGAAGGGTACTATCATTGCCTATCTAAGTTGAGCCTCGAAGAGTGCTACCAGTGGCTATCTAAGTTGAGCCTCGAAGCGTACTACCAATGCCTACCTATATAAATAAAAATAAAATATTGCTTTGTACAAAATCAATAATCTCTCAAATTTTGACGTAATGTTGTATTTGAATACACGCGTGTTTTATATACTTTTATATTACTTCCGATATATAGATATCACGCCTAGGAAGCATAAAAAAAATATTATTCCAAATATTAAATATATTAAGTCTGTTTTCTTTGTCTAATCAATCAGACTTAGCCGGAGTAACGCGTGACTGAGTACAATCAGTTTTTAATGTTATTATACGATATCTCCGGCCGCTTTCGATTATCTCGCTTTATCTGCGAAAGATTGTCCAAGGATGGTTCCGTATTAAACTGGTGGTTACAGATACTGGTCGTTAACAGGTAAGGGTGGTTCAAGAGTGCGCTGAACACATTAGAGTTTCGCAGTCACTTTCATATGTCAAAAAATCACAAAAGCATTCAGAGTACCAACAAAAACTTGCGCATTTTTATTAATTTTCCAAAGAATAGAAATTACGACTTAAACTATTATAATGTAATATATAAGTATATCGGTTTTATAAACAGAAACCTACGACGTAGGCCAATTGTCGGAACTGCGTGTTAACATCAACCCCATCTTATACACAACAGAAATCTTACTTTACTCAAAAACTACCCAGCTGCAACTATATAGAAAAAATATCCAAGAGCCGCACCGCACTCTTCCGAATTTTAAGGGCTGATTAATATCAGTAGTTACCTAACCGCTAGTTATATATTGATTAATGTATATAATTATATCCCGTGCAACCCTAGCAAATAAATAAAGGGTAATAGCATTCTCTAAAATCTCGTCTATTTTACTCGATAAATATCGCATTGTTGCACGGTGTTTTTATATTGTTTTAAAGTGATTGTCTGTCGTACTATTTAATTATTTTTTCTCTACTGAAACTGTTTAATTTAACCTGTTGTTTATAATTTTCCATGACTACTTTGTTAGCCTACACAACCCAGTATAATTATACCATTATAAGCCGCGTGAGATCATTAAAATAGATTTCGTATTGAACACAACGAATGAAGGGAAAGTAAAATATAGAAGTAGTATATATTGCAGTAGTGTATACATTATTTAATTTTAACAAATACTATATATAAATATATATTCACTAATACTGTATATCCGCATCAGAAGACAGGAAAAGTTACAAATGTGTTATCTATTTCTGTATCACACACGAAACAACTTTGAAAGATGTGGGAGTCTGTACAAATATATACACATATAATACCACATCTATGCACTGGAGAATCCAAAGCATCTAAGTCTTGATAGAATTGGATCTAGAATATTCCAGTACCCATTACAATTTTATATCTTACTCCAAACGTTTATGGAATGACTTATGTTATGTAAGGACGACATAAGGACACGTCATAAGAATGTTAAATTGTAACTGAGAAGATTATGAATACAGTCATTTGAATAGATTTTTTATAAATAGTTAATGGATAGCATTAACCTCTGTATACATAACTATTGAGAATATTCAATGGTGATTTAAATATGCCTAAAAAGAAACATTAAAAACGAAAAAATTAGTTTTTCACATTTTTTTATCTATACATATTTTAAATTCCTTAAATTCCTAGTCCCATTAAAAATAATTATAGAAAAAGCATACATAAAGATATTTAATATTTATCACCGAACTCGTAAGTATTATTACATACCGTGATCCGTAGATCGTAAATTGGTAGGGCTTCTTAGAAGAGACAAGGGTCCTACTTTGATGGCAGTTCCGGGCTATTCCCAACGGCTGTATTTAAGTTTACAAGAAGAACGAGGCAGCATTGCTTTGGCTTATTTATTTGCCGTTCTGTGCTCTTGAATATCTTATTACTTCATTTTATTCTGTACCCAAAGAGCATTATTTATCTTCAATAAGATAATAACTTTCTTATCTTAATAGCATGCCTTACCATTCATGAAAAAACAATTGTGTTTCTGGCATGAGCCAATTGTTTTTTTAATAATGATAAATGAGAAAATTAATTATTCAAAGTTAGAATACGCACGAACGTATTTTAACAATTGATCTATATATTATTTAATTTACCGGCATCGTATTGTAAATCATTGCTAAAAAGTACGTAGATAATATAAGCATGGATTTTAAATATTCCGAAAAGTGAGTACAAATAAATAAATTCGGTGAAAATACGAAAACGATAAACGTTCTCAGACAGTTTTCTTAATAAAATACGTTACCCTGTAACATGACGTAGACGTGGCGTCGCCGCCACCAAATTTATTCGATAAACACTAGTCTACTGTCACAAATCATTTTAATTTATATCACACTAATAATTTTAATCGTTTTTTCGCGTAGCCGGTCGTAGCGTGGAGTCATGCACGTCGAAGAGACCTTGGCGCCCGTCGCGGGGAGCGTCGCACTATATAGAAGCACGTGTATATATAGCGACAGAAATATATGAAACGTATGTCATGTGCACTGTGTTGGATACGTGTAGCGGCGAGAGAGCGACGGAGCCGGCGGGCGCGCGCGAAGTCTCACGGCGAACTGGCCTGTCCGCTCTAGGGCTTCAGAGCGCGGGGCGGCGCGCCCACGCTCGATATCGCCGCCCTCTAGCGCCCTCCTCCATTGCAAAACCATTGAAAAAATCAACTGTTTACTGCCAAAATAGGATTCAGGTATTTCTATTAACAGTCCAACGTAAGTACTCGTAGCGAAAGTTGAAAACGGTTACGAGGTAAGCACGCTATTTTTATCTTTTACTTTCGTGTTACATTTCTCTTGTCGGTTACAAAAAAAGTAATAAAAACCTTCCTATGTAGTATTATTTTTTTAGCAATATAACAAAGAGTATAAAGGGTATATATAAATAAATATTTTACTTCAAAATATACTTCGTTATTTTACATAGCGACTATAATTCCATTGCCTTAAATATAAATGTTAGGTTGAATATGAATTTAATAACAAACAATACGCCGTTGGACACAAACCGATTAAAAACACTGTTCAAATCATTTGATTAGATTCATAGAATTGAGAGGAATTTGTTCAATAAAGATGTTTTTCGCAAACCTCGATTCAGCGATTAAAGAAACCTTCAGGAGGTTTCTTAATTAAACGGTTCCTTAGAGGTTGGCGCGTTTGAAATGTTTCATTATCGTTCTTATAGCACTCTATACGATAAGAGTAATCGTCCAATAACTTTGCAGGAAGACTGCCCGTTTTCTGGATTTAATTACTTTATCGGCTCATAGGATATTCGCAGTAAGAGAGATAGTGGTTCTATTCAAGGCCGACACGACATACGTGACTACATCATCATCATCAATCCATTAAGGTCTCACTGCTACGCACGGGTCTCCTCTCAGAATGAGGAGGGTTAAGCCATAGCCCTCCGCACCGGCTAAGTGCGAATAGAAAGACTTCACACATCTTCGTGGACTTACGAAGAACTCTCAGATGCGTAGATTTCCTTATGATATTTTTCTTCACCGTTAATACAAGTGATAATTTATTTCTAACGCGCGAATAACTTTGAAAAATTAGAGGAGCATGGGAGATTAGACCCCGGGCACCCAGCGTAAGAGGCCAAAATCTTAACAACTAGGTTATCACAGCTTTTATAATCATTGATTACTGTAATATATCTAATAATTTTAACAGCGCGTACCTTACTAGCGGTCATAGCTCCGGGGTACTGCCGTATAGTGACCAATGTTTCATCATCATCGACCCTTTAATGTCCCACTGCTGGGCACAGGTCTCCTCTACGAATGAGAAGGGTAATGTTTTAGGATAATTAATTACTAACTGAGATCGAGATTTGAATAGATGACCAGTACCAGGAAGCAGCAAATTTTCATGAGTGTTTCCGTACTTGAAGGGCACATTATCCAGTCAGTTTCGATTACAATTTCTAAGACCTTAAACTTTGAGGTTTAGAAGGTTTTAAAATTTAAAACAGCCCATTAATAGATGATAAGTTTCATCATCAACATCATCATCTTCGTCATCATCATTATCATCAACCTATTACTATTCCAGTAGTCGATTCGAGTCTCTTTTCAAAGAGAAAAACGTTAGGCCATAGTCCACCAGGCTGGCCAAATGCAGACTCGTAGACTTCATACAACTTTACGGTGAACTCTCTATTATGTTTCAGTAAAATTCTCACTATGTTTTATTTCACTGTTAAAGTTAGTGGTAATATTTTCTAATACGCACATAACTTCAAAAAATCTGAGGCTGTGCGGGTATTCTATTCCCGGACTCTCAACGATTGATGGGTTATTAGCTAAATATTTTGTCTTCGGCATTCGCCATTCCCGCAGTTTTGTGAAGTATGCTTCAGGCTTCCAGATGTGGAGACCGATCCACAGCAGTGATATAATATATACTCATAATTAAAATACCTTAATCTGATTTTTTTTTATATTTGTAAAGTAGCAAACGAGCATGCAGGCCACCTGATGTTAATTGGGCGCCATAGCCCATGAAACACAACAATTGCTTCACGGTGGATTATGAGGGCGGCGGTGGTACTTCCCCAGACGAACAATTGTTCTACCACCTATTGAACGTAACCTACCATCTAAACGTAACCCGGAGGAGGAAAAATTGTTTTTAGTATTATTTACAGACTGTATTTTTCTGTTAATGGTTTCTGTATATGGAATGTTTGTTTACTTATATTTTTAGAGAAAGATCAAGCTCTATAAAGATAGCTTTAAATAAACAATAGTAATTAATGTATTTTAAATATATTTACAAGAACTGTAACATACTAAAACGTAATGTTTTAGTTATTATACAATATTGTTATTATATTATTATATAATTATTGTTATTATACAATAAAAACCAAATATTGATTACATAATTTTTTTGACAATATAATTCGATAAATGTAATAAATATTCGGAGTTTAATTATAATCACACAAAGGTTCACGAAATACGATAAATCCAATATAACTACATTATTTTCCTGCGAAAGATTTAGTTGACTAAACACATTAATCACTCTGTGAAGTGTGACATCCTGAAAGTCATCAGCCGCTATCATTAATATGTAATTTAATGCTTAGATCAAAGGCACACAAATACCGACTGTTGAACATTTAATTAATACACACGTAACTCGCGCTTCGCAAATGTTGTTTATGGTTTAATCTGTGGAAAATGCACGTATTTATGTTTACCGTTCTATTAATAAACTGTGTCGATTATCTATTAGCTACATTTTGTACTATCGTATAAAATATGTCTAGTATTCATCGTATCAGTCTGTTACTGTTTTATAAATTTTTATTTTATTGTCTTTCTTATTACCTAAATATTGCTTTAAAAGTATAAATATTTTTAAGAATATCCATCGTATCTTTATGCCATCTAAGCCTCTAAAGAATCTTATTCTCAATGACCGAAATAACTTCAAAGTTAACACGCCTAATATATAAATTTATAATAATGTTTTTAAAATTGGAAGATTTAAATAATCTTGTGTGATACTGCTGACTATATTATTATATATAAGTTCACCACGAGATATGTCATCCAACCATTATTAATGCCTGAAATTGAATGTATTCAAGCAATGTTGTCAGTATTGACCTATGGAAGCTACATGTGGTCTTTCATCATAAACCTTATCCGGAAGTTATTCACCGTGTTACGGAGATGCTTAACAAAAAATTCTTATGCTTAACAAAATACACGACAGAATTCTTAATGATGAAATTCTTAGATTAGGTAAGCTTATGGAGATAGTTCAAAATTTGCAGGCTGAAGCGACTTAGGGTCGGGCACATTATTCGGAGGACCAGTAAACATTGGGCAAGAGAATTTCTCGTGTGACGACAACTTCTAGACAAAAGGTGTACAGTTCGCCCCCGAACAGATGAACCCATGACTTAAAGAAGACAGCGGGAAACTATTGGATGCGACTGGACCAGCCGAAGTGCCACTAATTAAAGGAAGATGATGGACGGGTGCAGAAGAACGAGAATACTATTACATATATTAGATACTAATTAATTTTACATATAAATGTTTGAAGCAGTGATAGCTTAGTGGTTAAGATTCCGCCCTCTCACACTGGAGGTCCAAGGTTCGAATCCCACATGTACCTCTGATTTTCGAAATGATTATTATTGAATTGGAATTTCGGTGTTATTTCGGCTATTTTACGTAGTAGATATAACTTTAACTTTTAAAAAAAAGTTCAACAAATATACAATTCATTCAAATACCTACAAAATCAAAACATAAGAAAATAAAAGTTACTTAAAACTAATTAGTTAAATTATGTCGTCTTAGTCCGGCAGTTTGTATCTAATAGAAATTACCTCATTACTATTAAACTTTATTCAAACACTTATAGTTAAACAATGTTTTATCTTTTTATATTAATGTCTTAGTTAAACAATATTTTGTATTTCTGTATTAATGTAATTTGTGAAGTTACTACGAAGACAAATAGTGTTTATTAGTAAGGGGGTTGGGCAAAGACGATGCCGCCCAGATGTAAAATGGACACTAGAATCTGTTTATGAAAGCGTAACGTACCTTGTAGACTCCATTTAACCATGCTTGTATGAAGTAGAAATAAGTAGATGTGGCAGTGATGCATCAACAATTGAAGCTAAATTTAAACGTTTCATCGACTTTACCTATAACTATTAATTTCAAAGGCTTATTGCAAAGGCGTCTTGCCAGTCTTGTCTATTTTTTTATGTTAGAAAAGTAACAAACGGGCGTCCAGGCGACTTGATGTTTAGCGGTCACTGCAGCACATGAACAATTACATTGAACACTGAATAACATTGAACCTTAAATAAGATTGAAGACCAAGCTGAGGTCGTGCATAGATGCGTTACTACTCCCAAGGGCGTACGTTAAAACCCGCGCGGGAGCCCAGAGCGGGCGTCCGGACCGGATGTTCAACGCGGGCCTGAGACCTGCCACGGACATCCGCCGCGTGCGCTCGCCTCACGCAGCACCGCTAGTACAATTTTGGCCACAAACACGTAGCGGCAGCGCTCAACTAATTTAGAGAAACTAGCCTACAAACTGGCTCCCGCCACATGTGCCGACGGCTCGCCGCGCGTGCCAACATACCTCGTATGCGCCTGCGTCAGTTAGCGCTGCTCATACTGTTTTTAAGACAGGCACGCAAACATGCACCCGCTCTATAAATTAGGATGGTTGCGTCGCCTGTGAGTGTACCCGACAACCCCACATCTCCAACCGTAACAAGTATTGGTTCACGGCAGATTGCAAAGGCGACTGTGGTACCTCCCAGGTCGAACTATAGTTATAATAGCTATAAAACTATTTGTAATGTAACGATCGACTATTTTATTTGTAACCACGTTTATTCATTATTACTTTGCGACAGAAATAGAACCGCCCCGTCATAAAATAAAACAATCTGCAGGAAACATACTTGTGTCAAGCGGACAAAAACTGGCATTAGCGTTAGCGCAATATAAATTATTTTTTAAATATTGTTACATGCAACATTTAGGTTGCATAATTCAGCAACACTGAGGGCAATCGCGTGCGGCAAGCCGATACGATCTGCGGTCAATGGTGCAGCGCCGCGCCGCGCCGTGCTCGCCACTCCGGAAGAGTTTAGCTGGTCAAAGATTACGTACCTCAAGAAATAGGTTGAGTTAATAATGTAATCTAGAGGTAATCATTTGGGAGTAGTAGAACTTATCGTGGTATTTTTTGAATATTTATTTATTACTCAAAAAGATATATTTTAGAATATCAATATAAACCCAACATTTGTCCTAAATCATAGGTAGCTGAATATCATAAGCCTTTCTTTCATATTTCAATGTTCTATTCTGAAAAGTTTGGTAAGGGAGTGACACTAACACGAGGCATTCCAAATCAGTCCTCAGGGGTAACAACAAATCTGTGGCCGATTTTAAGTAGGACTTCAATTCAATTTGGCGTTAATTACGTATGCCCATGGGCCGCAGTGCCCTCTTACTATCAATTGTACTGAAACTCGTTTGCTACTTCTGTGCTATAAAAACTGCTAATGGCAAATAGAGAATAAAAATTTATAAAACCAACAGGTTCTATTAAGTTAAAATATCAATAAATTAATAAGCTCACATAACCTTATACTAGAACATCGTGGCTGCTTTAGAAAAACAAAGACGTGTCTGAACAGAAACAGAGATATCGTCTGAGTGTATGGTCTAAAAAAGTAGAAACACACTAAAGAATGATACTGGTCACGAACGACGTCCTGAATTCGGGTACGAAGTGCCTAAGATTAGCTATAGACCGAAACAGAGAATTGCGTATTTCGTGCGTTCAGAGTAGCTACAAAACCCTAAATTCATTATTCAGATGTCCGCCTGGCCGAGTTTGGAAAATGGAACCCTTTGCGTGTCAGACCGATGTGGTCGTTCCTCGAGATGCCAAATATATACCTTTTTTTTTAGTGTTATGAAAGTAAAAATTGAACAAACCAAATCCAAATCACCAAATCCAAATAGGACAGGAGTTCTACATGAAATTGATCACAGAGGCGTAACTACTGCTGGGAATAGGTTGAAAATTATAGTTTAAGTATATATCTAATACATATATACAGAACAAAAACTGGCAAAAATATATGTGGCGGTGGTGTCTCCGAACCACGAACACAAACCACGAAGAACCAAGAAGTAGGTCAGTAGGAAAGCGTGTTTCGGTTGGAGAGGTGCGGTTGCCGGATACACTTACAATCAGGCGACCATCTTAGTCCTCAGGAGTGGGTATGCTAGATGCGTACGTCCTGAGATAGAACTGAAGTCCTTGAGGTTAGATGTGGGTGTCCATGGGCTGCTGTTAATACTTGACATAGGTGCCCTGGACACTCATTTGCTATTTTGGAACCATAAAAAAACAAAAATGCTCTCTCCCACCTCCCCCTCCAGTCTGCTGCCATCGGAACTATATCTTACACTCTAATTGGTATTAGTAGTAGTAAACTAAATTATTATTTATAGAAGCGTAACAAAAAATTTAAAATTCGTACTACTAACTTATTTTTTCTTTGACGTTACAACGTAGTTCTATCCAAACTGTCCCGTGACCAAACCCCTTATATTAATATTCGCATGCAATAAAACAGTCCTATCTTAACACACGCTAAACGTAAAGTCAGACATGCAATACTAAATACTTCGTAGCGCAAAATAACTCCAAGTACTGGTTGCATGTTCGTTTATCTGTTTAAGATATACAGGAAAATGTGTGTGCATTTTAAAAAGGTAGAGTTGGATAAATGTATCGTTCTAGTCACACACATTCGCTACATAACAATTTCAAAACTAATTCAATTGATAAATAGACTCATTAGCAGAAAATACGTGCCATATTATTTATTGTTTTATTCCTATTAATGTGTTACATTATATAAAGATGACAGTAGTTTACCAAGAGTTACCATCGCCGCCATTATAATCTGCTGTGAAACAGTTCTTACTCCGGTTAGAGCGGTGCGATTTTCGGATACACTTACAGTAATTTGACCATCTTAGTCCTTAGAAGTAGTAACACGTGGAACTTCACTCCTGTTAGATGTTACAAATAGATGTCCGTGGGCTGCAGTGACTTAACATCAAGTATCTTGCACGCTCATTTGCTGCTATTCGTATATAAAAATGTATTTTATTTTCCAGCTTGATGGCAGTACACATCCTTGCGAAACGAAACAGTGCGGCGGTGGCGTGGCTCGCAACATGGCTGAAGCGCTGTGGCGGATGCGCGGCGGACGGACGAAACTGTTGACTGCTCTTGGACAAGACGCTGATGGAGAATTCCTGACAAATATCGCTCCTGGACTCGTTCTCAATGGTAGTATAATCGATAACTCTACACGAATGCATTTTGGAGGCACAATTCTTCCGCGTACATGCCAAATGTGGAACGAATTATCTTCCGAAATTACCTACTTATCCAAATCGCAACAAATAATTCTTCAAAAAAGTTGTGTAAAGAGTTGTCTTTCAAAGCCGGCGTTTCAATGACCATTTCCTGCTGTTGCAAATGGGTAAACGCGACGTTGACCTCTTACCATCACGTGGCCAGTGTACTTCATGGCTAGGTTTAAGTCTATATTATATACATAACATAACACATGAGAATTCCTGCCTTTTTATGGACTGGCTATTCTGGGTCTACTGAATCAATTCGCGAGCTTACACGCAAAGACTACAAGAACTTTACACGAAGTAATATCCTTCCGTTATTTAATATCGTTCCGTAATTCAAAAACCGTTAGACCGAAAATTTATTTTATAATTAAATTAAAAAATGTACGCTACGCTTGCATAAAAAGGATCTATTACTGTTGTTTTCTTAATCCATTATAATACCCTAAAACAGTAAACCCTGAGCAGTAATTATAGTTGTTCCTCACCTTCCTGCTTGCTTATATATAATACATTTTATATATAAGCAAGTAAGCATATATACGTATAAAGTTGTTTATATATAATACATTTTTCAGACTGTGTAATAAGAAACGCGAAAACGTCTATGTATGCAGCAGTTTTCGACGGGAAAGGCGAATGTCTGCTGGGTCTCGGAGATATGAATATTCATGAACACATAACAACAGACTTGGTGAGCGTCCCTAGATATTGTTTACATAATATTATTAATAAGTAAATTATATAGTGGAAGTAACAAGTAGTCAACAAATCTAAATAGAACAGCCATTTATCAGATCTATTAACTACAAATGATTTAATTTTTAAAACACAATAAAAGCAAACAAACGTGCTGCCTCTATTTGGCTACCCGCTAAACAGTGGGTATAGACCCCCATTGACTTTGTTTTCACATAACGTTATAATATTTTAATTAATATTGTGATATTATGTGTTGATCGGATTAGCAATCACTGTGATATGTCCATCTCCTAGTGAACAAGCCCGGGAAAGAGGATGATGATGATGAACCCTTGAGATCCGAATACTACCTCACACTTCAACCCTCTCCCGTGGTGCATAGTGTCGTGTCATGTTCTCGTATGAGAAGTTAGGCAGATTAGGAAGTTCCTCTAGTGATAAGTACTCCTTGCCTCCGTGGACACTGGTAATTAACCCTTTTGGTAGCTTATCAACCCAAAATAGGCTCAATCCTATTTCGGGTTGATGTGTCCTAGGTCATGCATCCTAGATACGAAGTTGGAACATCACGTGTATCTTCTTTACCATAACAATACTGCGATTATAAGAAAGAAATAGTTGTGGCGATGATACCTCCGGAATCGAAACACGAAGTTTTGTGAAAAATAATAAAATATTAAAATGAAAAGATTGAATTATTATGAAACAATAAAAATAAATATTTGTATATATTTTCTCATCTGTGTTACGAGTATCATAGATAAAAAATATATATACAAATACTTGCTTGCTTGCAACACCTTAAATTAAGTAGTTACTACAGCCCATAGACACCCACAGCTAATCTCAAACAAAACTGAAGCCCTATCGGAGGTCGTATGTAGATGCGTCACTACTCCTGAGGACTAAGATGGTCGCCTCGTTTACATGTGTACCCGACAGACACACTTGCCCAACCGTAACACAAGTATCGCTGCACGGCGTGTGGGGGGCGTGGTAGTATCTCCCGGAGGATCTAAAGTTCTACCACCTTATTTTAAGGTTTTAAAAAATAAAACATCTATTTTACATAGGTAGTAGTAATAAATAAAATTAATTTTTGTAAACATTCAATATTAAACTTACAATGCTATTTTTATTGCTTTTTTCCTCAACTCGATATTGCTTGATACATACAGGCCACTTTCCATGTTTCACAAAGTTATTAAATTCATTGTGGCAAAAAAATTTATAAGATGTAAAACTGCTGCTAGAAGCTTCATCTCGGCAGGAATAAAATCTCGAACGCAAATGCAATATCCTGTATGGAAAACAACAAAATCAAATTCAATCTCAATGCCTTTTCTATTGAAATGGTCAAGAACATATTGCAAAGATTTTTTTCAACAGCCCAGCTTCAACCCACATGCTTAAATTACATACAACTTACTAAGCACTAAATCAAATTAAATAACCAGGTAGTTGTTAATATTATGTAAATAAAGTACAAATTAAGCAGTACGTGTCCAAAAATATTATTTATTATGACAAATAAAGTCAGTAAAGATTGTTTTATACTTATTACACATCTACATATACAAAAGTACCTACTTTAGAAGATAAACTTGATAGATATAAATAAGTAATTGATAATTGGCTCTATCCAATCAAAAAATGAATGTAATAAAAAGCAGCTAAGTGCGTATCGGACCACGCGCAGTGAACAGTTCCGTAGTCGGAATGAACGTTCACTTTGTAATAAATTGAAAAACAAAGTTATTTCTCAGCTCGATAAACTCAATCTTATAATATTAAAACTACACAACAAGTCTTATTCAAAACCAATTTTTGTTATAAATGTTTTTCAACACAAACATGACAAATAATGATGGTTTCCGTTTTTGGCTTTTAACTACAGAACCCAAAAAAAGGCCAAGTCAGTGAATAACAAAAACAATTTCAAATTCGGAGTTAATTATACTCAATAAAATTCCAACAAACACACGAGTTTGTTGGAATTCTTCCCAACATTGCTATAGTGACCACAACTGAAATTTATTAAGTGTTTAAATAATAAAATCACCAACATTTCTAGTTTTTTTTTCATTTTGTAAATGAATATAACAAAACTTTTTGTTTATAAATGAAAGAAAACTTACGTGCCTAATTGTTTTATTTGTGTAATTCAATCAACAATCAAGGTATCACCCGACCAACTGATATTAAAATTTAATGAAATTATGAACTGAAAACTTAATTTAAAAACCTCATATCAGATAATACCGCCACATTTAAGATGTCACCAGTGTCGAAGCACGAAGTTTATCACGTTTAGCTTGATGTAATGCTTGGAAAGTCTAATCATGTTGTGTGCGTTTGTAGGTGGATAGGCATGTGGAGTACTTAAAGAATACACCATTAGTCGTCGTTGATGGTAACCTGCCACAGACAACAATGGACTACGTTCTAAAATTGTGTCAACAGTTTGAAAAACCTGGTAAGATTTTCAATTTCCATAAATTTGAATAAAGTTTTCCGCCTAGTTCATTTGTGCCGTAATAGATAGACTTTTTTATGTAGTAAAAGCAGTGAAATATGCGCAATAAATTAAGAATCCCTCTCCTTTGCACTGTTAAGAACCTTCTTGATGTTAAATGATTACTGCCGTCCATTGACATTTCTAACTGATCCCAAATAGGACAGGGAGATCTTAGATCGAAAATAGATGCGCTGCTGCCCCTAAACACTAACTTGGAATGCCTCACTTTAGCAAGTATCTCTGCCCTATCAAACATTACAAATAATACCCAATTCGTAAAACTAAATAGTTTTACATAAAATTAGATAAAAATTGACAATTTGAACTAATAGATTTACCTAATACTATTTTAGTAACTAGCTTGTAAATATCGGTTATTATATACGGCATACAAAAATTTATGAAATTAAGAAATAGACGTTTACCTCTAAACTCTTCGTGGATCGGCTGCAACGGAACCGCCGGTTGCCACGGGTGCCCCGTTCCACCTATTCTGCCTTTCAATATCAATAAAATGCTATGCGCTTTGGTTTGAAATGCGTAATAAGACATTGTCTTTTCTGGAACGTTCCATCTTAATCCTCGTAGAAGGCAGAAGAGACCACTTAACTTCACATGAACTGCATAATCGTTTGTTATAAGTAACATAGATAGTCGTCTCACCTAATAACAATGAATTT
>DWKL01000407.1:0-19382 GCA_018249415.1 Phareas burnsi | reverse complement strand
TCATCATCTTTGTAATCATCATCAACATCATCTTTGTAATCATCATTATCATCATCTTTGTAATCATCATCATCATCATCATCATCAATCCATTAATGTTCCTTTGCTGGCACGATCCTCTCAGAATGAGAAGGGTTAGGTCATAGTCCACGACACTGGCCAAATGCGGATTGGTAGACTTCACACACTTTCAAGACCTTTACAGAGATCTCTCGGGTACACAGGTTTCTTCACGTTTCCTTTACCGTTAAAGAAAGTGATAATTAATTTTTAATTCGAACATAACTTCGAAAAATCAGAAGCGCGTGCCGGATTCGAACAACGAAGACACAGTGTGAGGCCGCAATCTTAACCACTACGCTATCACAGCTTGTCACGGTAATATTACATCAGACAAAAGTTGGTTAACGTTGTCGACATAACTGTACTGTTGTAGATCATAACAGTACAGTTACGTCGACATCGACGACTGCATCGAGCGCGGTTCGGGAGTTAGATAGATGAGTGTTAGGTTAAATTTCATGCGCGTTTCCTCTCTTTGGAGGACACTTTAACACATTGATTGCGGCAAACGCACCTTTTTTGTTTTACACGCACACTGTGCGGCTCGCACGCTTACGGTGTGCCGCCATACTGGAACACGCCTGTTGTGTTACGCGCCGCACGGGTGGATTGTTTCAAATATTAGCACCGCAATCAATCTGTTAACACATTGACTGTGGCAAGCACACTTGTCGTGTTTTACTGTCCGCGCCACTCGTGTGGCTCGCGCGCATATGGTG
Source organism: Phareas burnsi (assembly GCA_018249415.1). Lineage (NCBI taxonomy): Eukaryota > Metazoa > Arthropoda > Insecta > Lepidoptera > Hesperiidae > Phareas > Phareas burnsi. The sequence goes on along the minus strand of DWKL01000407.1, from coordinate 18,600 downwards.
TGTGCCGACATACTGGAACACGTCTGCTGTGTTACGCGCCGCACGGGTGTATTGTTTCGAATATTAGCGCCGCAGTCAACGTGTTAAGGTATTAATCCCAGTTATCGATGGGCAGGCCTTGCTGCTCGTTGTCGGAGGCCTTATGGATGATTTGAAAATATCCGACACGGGTTAACTGGTCAGCGGTACCTCCTTTCACTGATCCATATTGATACGGAGTAGTAAAGTGTACATAAGGACATAACCATGCTTCCAGCTATGCAAATAGCTTCGAAAAGATCAGAATTCTTGTATGGGTTTCGAACTCGCACCATTGGCGTTATCATCATCGTCAGCCCAGCTCAGGAGACCTATGCCCACTGCTGGGCATAGGTCTCCTTTCGAAATGAAAAAAGTTAGGCAATAGTCCACCACGCTGGCCAAGTGTGGTTTGGTACACTTCGCACACCTTCGAGAACTTTACAGAAAGCTCTCAGAGGTAGTGGTAGTGTAGGGTTTTCTCAGGACGTTTCCTTCACCATTAAAGCTAGTGATAATTAATTTCAAATTCGCACATACCTTCGAAAACTCAGAGGTGCGAGCGAGATTCGAACCGGGACCAACTGCGGCAGAGACCAAAATCTTACGACTAGGTTATTACTGCTACTCTACTAATAAACTAAATTAAATAAAATCAATCAAAACTCCACACAAAAAAATGGATGTCATATTATTTTGGCAACTCACTCTGATATAATATTCAAAGCTATCAGTAAATATGAATTCAGCGCATCATCCGTGGTCCATTGCTCTACGCAAGCTCATTTATTATCTCCGAAACGATTCTGTTGACCTTTACACAGCTCTTAGACAACTGATCGGGGCTGATAAGATTAGGCTGATTTACATCTGAACGCAGCTTATCGGCTACATAGAAATAAATTTAATTAAAGTGATGTGATTTTTAAATATCGTAATTCCCTAAGCTCATATTATATTATTATGCTTTGCATAATACCAAAATATAAGCACGAGTTTTTTAAAGTGTGATTTAAACATAAACACCTAGACGTCGTTCGATTAAAACGCCACGCAAAGGTCTAAAGATTTTACAGTTTTAATGTATTACTGAATACGAAATAGTCAGTGTTTCCGATTTACTTAAGTACTTTTCTGACAGACATTAAATTTATACCGAATTTGTCCAAATCATAAGTCGCTTCCGTTATCAGTGGAATTAAATTTTTTATCCATAAAGCTTAAATTTCGAAGAATTAACCATTTATACAGGTTATGTTCTCTTTATAAACCTGCCTATCGAAAATAATTTTATATTAATTAATATTAATAACTTCTATTTGGACATTAGATAACAGCCAGCAAAATTAATTTTATATTCACTAATAACGTTTATTTGGACATTAGATATTTGCCGACAAAATTCAACCGAAACATCACTGCGAGGTGTGAGTCGTCCTCAATACTGATTGTCCCAGATAACGTAAGAGTAATAAGTATTTGAGTGGACTTAATTTGGGACCGTCACGACTAGATCTCATGAGAGATACGTGGAAATTATGGGCGCTCATTAGTTTCACGTTTTTTGTACTGCGTTTCGTTGCTAAATGGTGAATTAACATTTTTGTTGCTCGAAAAGCGTGGTCTCATTTCTCATAGTTATCAAAAGATTAACATTAAAATATTTGCGGCCGCCCCCTGTGGCGAAGCGGACGCCATGCCGATATGGTTCTGAGTCCTATTCCCGGCCGAGCTAACATCTAGATCATAGAACATCATATGAGTAGCAGGGACTTACTAAATTAATGCCAATTTGATCTGATTTGATTTGATCTCATTTCTAATAGTTTTCAAAAGATCTGATGATCTTTTGCCCCAGCAGGAGGTATGGGTATGATTCCCATCACTGTCCTCCTTCTGGGCCACTAAGTTCCCATAAAGAGAACTTAGTCCATAATCGGCCTAGTACGGAATGGTAGACCTCAGACACCGTTAAGAGTTTTATGAAGTACTCTCAAGCATGTAGGTTTGTGTGCTGTGTATTGAGTGCAACCCGTTTTACATCCCACTGATGGGCACGGGTCTTCCCCCACAACTGGAGAAGACCTAGAGCATACTCCACCACGCTGTTCCAATACAGTTTGCTGGAGGGCCATATATTATTCACAGTTAAATCAACTGATAATTAATTCCTAATACACATATCTAACATTTAAAAAATCAGATGTACCTGGGATTCAAACTCCAGACCCCTAGCGTAAGCGGCCCCCGTTCTCACAACTAAGCAATCAGCGCTCAACTCGACTGCTCAACTTGATATCCTGACAGTTAATTATACCAACAGTGATTGATATGAACTAATTGCGATCGTCCCAATTCAAATTCAACCACTGGGGCATTATAATCTAAATTACATATTAACAGAGCCCATTTTACGTTATCTGCAGCAAATAATTGATATTTCGGTCCGTTTATTGTGGGAACGTGGTTAGGTCGGCCATTGAGGTCAACTGCGGAGACTTGTGTAGTCTTGTCAAAATCACAAAATTATTATTTAACGAGCTTATTCGATCAGCATGCGTAAAATGCATATGATAGGTAACACATTAGACTGACTCATACTCTCAAAGCCTTATCCGGTTGTGGTGAGACCCGCGCACTAAGTGGGACATAAAAAGGGTTGTAGCTATATAAGGCACACATCTAGCGAGGCGACCATCATAGTCCTCAGGAGTAGTGACGCATCCATAAACAACCTCAAACGGAACTTCGGTTTTTTTTGAGGTTGGATGTGAGTATCCATGGGCTGTGGTGACCACTTAACATCAGGTGGCCTGCATGCTCGTTTGCTACTTTAAAAACATAAAAAAAATGTGCAACATCTTTATTTATTAATAAGCAACATCTTTATTAATTAATAAATTAAGGAGTTATATTTTTGTAATATTAATAAACTAATCTAAGGATGTTAGAACTTTAGTTCGTCGGGAAAGTACCACCGTCCTCATCCGTGAAGCAGTTTTTGTGTTTCGGTTGGAGAGGAGTGGTTGCCGGACACACTTATATGGAGGTAACCATCTTAGTGCACAGGAGTAGTGACGTTTCTCAACGCGACAACTTGTGATTATAACAAGTTGTCGTCTTCTCGATGTCACAAAAAATAACGATCAGAGCATAGTGTAAACTCTCATATTGTTTTATGTTTGAAGAATAGCAAACGAGCGTGCCGTCCACCTGCTAAGTGGTCACTGCATCCTCTGGACTGAGGTCATACGTAAATAAGTCACTACTAACGATAACTAAGATGGTCGCTCTGCTGTGAGTGTGTGAGCAACCGCACTTCTCCAACCGAAACACAAAAACTGTTTAAGGGCGGATTATGAGGCCTTCAACGGAGGTACCTGCACGGTGGAATCGATCACTGTTCTACTACTGTGATATGAACGTTGATCAGCTATAGTTAAAGCTCTTGCTCTGTTTCTATCATTTTTTTATCATGTTCAAGATTTCTATCATTCTATATTTGGGTTAAATTCACTTTTTGTATAACACATCCATGAAGTTCCAAGCCAGGTTCATAGCACCAAATCCGTTTACCATATCGATACAATAGTGTAGGCTACACAATTATTATTGTGCATTATCATCAATTCACGCACTGTCTTACTTAGCGGGTTGATAATGGCGACTCTAAAATATCTACTAACATGCGATTCGGTGTGCGTGGCTAAAGTGGATCTTGTGTCCGCGGTGATAAAGTTGGAATTAGATTGGCGTGATAATTAGACCCGATACCGTGTGAAGATCAAACGCGTCGGTGCTGAGTGTGCTCTATAAGTTAAAACTTCGTTAATATCGACACCGTAATCAAATTAGTCGCTCGTTGTAATATTACTTTTATCTGCGTTAGACGTTCTGAAGCCCTTTCTGTGCCACTGCTGGGCACGAGTCCCTGTACAGCTGAGGGAAAAAACAAAACAAACGTTTTCTACGTTCATAGCCTCACACTAGGATTTCTATCATATGTCGTGACTGCTTTGGACATACACAAACACCCAGACCCGGAATTGAAATCTAAATTTATCATTTAGATCCCTGCCTAGCCGGGAATCGCATCCGGAAGATTCTGCGTGTCAAACAGAGGGAGGCCTGGAGCTTACTCGATTATTCTACCATCATAATCCGCTGTGAAGTAATTATTGTGTTTCGGTTGGAGAGGTGCGATTACCAGGTATACTTGCAGCGAGACGACCATCTAAGTCCTCAGGAGAGGTACCGCATTTATTTATGTACGACCTTTGCGAGGACTTATGTCTTGTTTGAGATTGATGTGGGTGTCCTTCGGCTGCAGTTAACATCAGGAAGCCTGCACGCTCGTATGTTACTCATAAAAAGGTATCATCATCAATCACGGATCATCTCTTAGAACGAGATGGGTTAGGACACGGATTATGTCCTAAACGATCACGCTGCTCAAATGTCAAACGGAAAGACTTCACACATCTCTAAGAAGTGTACAGAGAAGTTTCATATACGGCTTTCCTCACGAGGTTTTCTTTCACTGTTAAAGCAAGTGATTGAAGTGAGAGAAAATCCGTGGTTAGCAGTGGAATAGTATTGAGTTGATAAGGGATAAATAAAATGGTATGGATAAAGCAATGTTAATATACTGTTATTCACGCCAACAAAGAAGGTAGATACATGCAGTCATTATGTCAGCGCACATAATACAGTATTAGTTAATGATGACCTCATGACCTCAAGGGAATGTGTAAGTGTCAAATGATGTTCTTGTCTCTTAAAATGAACACGAACAAAGTCGCGTGTATAAATAATTATCTATATTACCAATTTTATATAAGTTGTTCTAAATTCCACAATTTACTATTGCAACTATTTACCATGCAAAGCCACGGGCTTAAACTAGCAATAAATAAAGCGTTATCAACCGCAAACAAAAACTGAATGCATTGCAAATGAATAAATAATAAGCGTCCATAGCCTTTTATGGTCATTTCGTTGTGAAATGATCTCATAATAATGTCGCGTGTGCTATCGGGTATCGGGCATTTTCACATATGCATAATTTTTTTGGCACTATAAATGAGGTTAATATGTGATTTAGTGAGGATAATATATATGAGGCTTTCATTATAATAATTAAGTAGATGTACAATTACGGGCGAAAAAAACGTAGATAAAATAGCCGCTTACAATTGGCGGCTATTTTCGTTACACATCGCGTCACAACGTAATTATTATAAAAATGGGTAAATATTGATTTGAAGATTTCAACGACTTTATTTCTATAATTATAAGATAAAAAAAGTTCTTCACTTCACAATTACTACATAATGTGTGTATCTCTGCATATGTACATTTCAATGCGAATTTCACTCTGATTTCAATTTTATAATAAACCATTCTTGAAGATTTGTAAGCTTTTTTTTTAATATCTAAACCTAACGATAAGGCTGACGGGCCACCTGATGGGAAGTGATCACCGTCGCCTATGGACATTTGCATCATCAGAGGAGTCGCCAATGCATCGCCGGCTTTGAAGGAGAGCTTTTTTGCACCTTTCTTGAAGAACCCCATGTCATAGCTTCATATTAATAATATAACAATATTAATAATTAGTGTAGTAGTGTAGTAGTGTAGTAAAAAAGTGATTACTTGTTCTCTACCAATCCGCATTGGGGCAGTGTGGTGGAGTATGTTCTAGCCTTTCCCAGTTGTGAGGAGAGATCCGCGCCCAACAGTACGACATATAAAGTGGTTGGAGCCCATTACTTGTTGCTTTGTAATTTCTTGATAAAGTATTTACTTGACGCTAGAATTCTTCAGTACAAAATCATACTTTATTATCGTTTGATGTACGTTATTAACTTAAGGTAATGTCGGCAATACTTGACATTAAGGTGTAAAGCGGTTAGCAATTGGGGATAATAGTTTATAGTTTTGCCAGTATTTCACCTATGTCCGCTTGAAGTTTACAGTAATGCTTAAATAAGAGTCAGCGCTTCACGGTTTTTTTTATTCCTGACAACATTTGTTTATAGTTAACGTTTTGTACCAAGGCGAGACACACGTGATATCTAAATAATTTTGCTTCAATATCGACAACACTATATACATTTTAATTCTTATAAAAAATTGTAAAAAATAACTTTCAATCATTAATACGCGTTTTTAATAATTAAAGTTTCTCTCAACAAAATAAATTATTATTTTCAGAAACAAAACGTTTGACACGACAAACCCTACCAAAAAAAGATGCACTCTTTTTACATTCGAATTAGTTACTACCACGTGATTTTATACTTCTTATCTTATTACTAATAATTTATTAAAGTTTGTAATTTCTTATGACATACTTGTCATAATAATTTAGAAAGTAATCGTTCGAATTTCTGGACTCGCCAACTTTACTCTAGTCTAATATATCGTTATGGATATTATTTATAACAGCAAAGGTCGCATCGATGCTGTCCATTAAAAAATAACTACAAAATGTATATGCAAACAAACACAAAATAGTTCTGTCAAGTATATTCCCACTGCTTAAGTAAAAAAATGGTAACAAGTGCTTGCAGAACAATAAAAAAAAATCTTTACTTGAGTAATTATTCTTACTCAAGTACTCACAATTTACTTAATACATACGAACGTTATATAAATCTCTTAAAATGCCTAAATTCACCAACTGCCCGCAGCATGTTCCACAATTTAGTGACACAAGCCGCGGTGATGCGTATTTGCACATACCCGCACAGTTCTGTGAGCGCGCTATCAGCGCATTCCCGGGATGCCGCGCGCGTAGCCACCGATCATGATCATGTTTGTTATCATCGAATGATGCTGGCCTTATCTAAGGCGCGCTGTACAAAAACATTACGAACAAGACATTTTTTTATGTTTGTAGAGTAGCAAACGGGCGTGCCACCTGATGTTATGTCACTGCCACTCATGAACACTCACCTCAATTAGAACTAAAGTCCTATTTGAGGTTAGGTTTGAGGAGGACGTTCATAGATGTTACGTTACTACTCTTTAGGATTAAGATGGTTGCCTCTGAATAAATGTATCCGGCAACCGCATCTCTACAACTGAAACAAGAATTGCTTCAAGACGGATTAGAAACAAAATCCCGGATGACAAAACATTTCACTAATTAAATCACATATGCCGCACCAAGAAGGCAAACAGAAAAGTTCATTTTGATTTTTTGGAATTTCAATGTGTCACGCTACGAAGACAAATTTGACGAAAATTTATATGGCTTATCCAACAGAACAACGACATAATAACGTTCTTGCATGTTTTCAGTATTTGTAAAATATTAATTTATTTTCAATCATATCAATTAATACCTTTAACATAATCTACGCACTAAAAGTACAATTCTGACATCTTTTCTGTAGACATCTTCCACAGTAAAATTAACGATCTTAAAGTATCAACAATTATGTATTATTATTTTTGTATTTCTTAACCATGCGATAAGGCAGAATGGTCACCTGACGGAAAGTGATCACCGTCGTCTATGGACATTTGCAACAGAGGAGTCGCCAATGCATCGCAGGCTTCGAAGTAGAGCTCTTTTTGCACCTTTTTTGAAGAGATTCAAGATGTCCATTTCCAATTTTTTTGTAATAACATCATTGATGGCGAGTTGAAGGACCTTTATTTACCACGCTGGTTCTGAAATGTTTGAGTGCATTCAGTGTACCCCAAGTTATGCAAAGTCCACAATTAACAATAAAAACTACTCACTGTTCCTCTGGAACGTCCAGTTTCCCAGGATGGAATAGTTGACGGGAACGTCTCGCACCACCACTCCACCAGTGGGATGAACAGCAATCGTATATCCTTAGTTTTCGTATTGGAAATTGATAAATCAGGCACGGCGATGACTTTTGCTGTCGGCGGTCGAACATACGGATGGCAACTGTTTTGGTTTTTCGCTAGCGGCGCTCATGTCTTCCTTTTTTTGAATTTCCCGTCAACTCTGTTCCACCGAACGATCTCTTATTTCAGTGGAAGAAATTATTACCAATTGTAGACAAAGCACAACTAGCGGTAGATACTGAACAATCATTGACCTACTGGTTGAGCGATATCTGAAAATCCACTAATCCGTTTAGGCCACAAGCCATGCCAAAGAAATTGACATACACACATAACACTCGTAAACGTAACCCTCCTTATATCCTATTCGGACGTCAAAACTGTGACGTGACGTGACGTGAAAAAATCAAGTAAACAGTCAGAGATAAATATCATAGCGTTCCAGGAATACCTCAGAAGAAAGTCCGTTTCACATCTTGTACGTACGCGGTAAAAAGGAACGCTTTTTGATATGAGAACATTACCAGACGAGCGTGCGAGCCAACTGATGCTAAGTGGTCACTGCGACCCATGGACACCCACATTTAACCTCAAATAGAACTAATATCCTATCTGGGGTCATACGTAGATGCGTTATTGCACCTTAGGACTAAAATGATCGCCTCGTTGTGAGGAAACCCGGCAACTACACCTCTCCAACCGAAACACAAGAATCGCTTCACGGCGGATTATGAGGGCGACCGTGGTACCTCCCCGAACGAACAAATCTATTTACGAACAATTCTATCTGTACAGTCAACGCATAAACCGAACCGTGAACAAACCTCCACGGATCCAGTTGACGTGGATGGACCAATCCTTTGGCAGGTGGTGCGATGGATGAACAGTGACGTGGCCACGGATTTTTTTTTATGTTTGTAAAGTAGCAAACGCGTACGCAGGCCACCTGATGTTAAGTGGTCTCCGCAGCCCATGGACACCCACATATAAGTTTCGTTTGAGGCTGTATATGGATGCGTCACTGCCCCTGAGGACTATGATGGTCGCCTCGCTATATGTCTGCCTGGCAACCGCGCCTCTCCAACCGAAACACAACAATTGTTTTACGGCGGATTATGAGGGTGGCGGTGGTACTTCCCCAGACAATCGATTGTTCTACCACCTATTATTTAAATAGTAATTACAGAAATATATAGATGACCGTTACCATTTACTATCAGATAGAGTACATATTTTTCAGCCACTATAGAAATCTATGAGCCCCAACTATCCCTTGACAGAAGGTGAACACAAGCTTAATAATAGAAGTAAAACTAAAACCTAGAGTTTTCAAGATATTTTATAATATTATAGTATATTAAGAACATACGATGGTATCGTACGATGGTGTACAAAGAAGCGTATGTACGCTTCTCATATTCTCAGAAATTACGTGAGCGATAACTCGGGAAAAATTTAATTTGAATCATCCCACACACGATGTCGATGCGTGTCGGATGTTGCCGTGATCTTACAGCAGATAAAATTTTTTGTAACAGATTAAGTTATTTAAATCGATTATTCCATTCGCGGTAATCGACAACGGTGAAGTGATCTCACTTATTTTAAATTAAGAACTACCCGTAATAGATCGGAATAGCTAAATATAAAGAGAGTTCATTTTTTTTAAATTAAGTTCTAAATTTAAAAAAGTGAGCTCACTTCATCGCTGGAATATCAGTGAGGCGAGGCTGATAGCGTGTGTTGATCGTAAGCAATCTGAAAAGGTCTATGAAGGTCGCGGTCGTAGCTGGATGACTGACTGCTAGGTTATACCATTGCATAGCGGACCTTAAACCTTGTCGGAGGCCTTGTGGGTGATATAAAAACATCCGATAAAATTGTAACAGTAAATTTACATACTTTTGCAATAAATAATTCCATTTATTTTCATGTTAAGACTTAACCTAAAAATGACTAAATAATATTGTATCTGATGTAAAACTCATTGTAACCTGTCTAAATAAAAGGTTCTCGCATACAGAGGAAGGATTAAATATTCTCAAAACAAACAAGATATTTTTACATTTTGACTAGAAAAGCCATTTATTATATCCTCTTTTGTTGAAAATCACTTCACGCCTTGCTTTATATCTCCGCACTGTAGGTACAACACAGAAACAAACTCTTTGTCATTAAAATAATTTCTCTAACAGAAAAACAAAAAATCTTGCGTAACAGGAAACAAAACGATAAATAATCAACTTCGGGGAACGAATCCAAACAATTCACTAAGCTCTACTGTACAATTGGAGAAAAAAACAATTTACCTCACTAATCTGTTATTACGGTGGTCGTTTTATGCGCGAATTGAATTTCCCTCAGAAAACTTGGCACATAAATAACTCCGATCTCCAGAGAGCGCTAGGGAGGCGATTTATGAAGGAACCTTCACCTTTATTGTTTGAGACACAACACTCGATTAAACTTTGATTCGGTTTTTGCGAATTTTTTCATCTCCACGCAGGCAAATGCTACCCTACTATGCTAAAATAACAAGTGACAGAGAGATTTTAATAGGTGGTAGAACAATCGTTCGTTCGGGAAGTGCCACCGCCACCATCATAATTCGCCGTAAAGTAGTTGTTGTGTTTCGGTTTGAGAGGTGCGGTTGCCAGGGACACATAGCGAGGCGACCATCATAATCCTCAGGAGTTGTGACGCATCCATATACAACCTCAAACGGAACTTCGGTTTTGTTTGAGGTTGGATATGAGTGTCCATGGGCCGTGGTGACCACTTAACATCAGGTGGCCAGCATGCTCGTTTGCTACTTTACAAACATAAAAAAAAGATAATAATATTAATAGGGGCGATATACATTCGTTCACTTTTGGTGCCTCTTTCATATTATTAGGCAAGACGCGATTAAAGGTGGACTGATGACTTGAAGAAGACAGCGGGCAACCGTTGGATTCAGAAAGAACAGGACCGGTTGGAGTGGCACCGATTAGGGGAGGCCTATGTCCAGCAGTGGACTTCGAAAGGCTGATAGATGGATGAATGGATTAAAGACGATTTGATTACGACAGCTCGGTCAGGTCGGTCGCTGAAATTAATTGTGTGAAGGAAGGACAGGTCACTTGGGGATATCGCGATGCGGCAGTGCAGAGGAATGTTTTTTTTTTATGTTAGAAGAGTGGTAAAGAAACATGGCCACCTGATGTTAAGTGGTCACTGTAGCCCATGGACACCCACATCTCACCTCAAACAGGACTGAAGTCCTATCTGAGGTCGTAGGGTCGCATTACTCCTCGCGAGGACTGAGATGGTCGTTTCGCTGTAAGCGTGCCCAGCAACCGCACCTCTCTAACCGAAACACAAAACTTGACGGCGGATTATGAGACCGGCGATGGTACTTCCCCGAAGAACTATAGTTCTCTCACCTATTAAAGATTGTATTTATATTATTTCCATCTTTATTCGCGAACACAACCCAGTTTATACTTACGGATAACATCATAATTGACGCAAATGTGGCTTTCCATCACAATAATGTAGCCATTATATCAATTACCCGTCTTGTAGCTTGATTATTCGTCTAATTATGTACATAAATGATGTATTCGAATAGGCAACTCGTGGCGACTGCCATCTTGTATTCATTGATCATAATTGGAATTAACGGTGTATGCTCCTGTTGTCGGACTGAATGGTGTGGTTGGTCTTGAATTCTACTTCTACTCTCAGCGACCCCTAAGCAAATAACTAAGACGCGTGACGCAGTGGTTACCATACCGGTCTGACACGCAGCAGGTTCCGGGTTCGATTCTCGGCTAAGCAGACATGTAAATGGTGAATTGAGATTTCTGTTTTGAGTCCTGGTGATTGTATATGTGTCTTTGCATGTGTCCATGGCACCCACGACACAGGGTATCCTATTGTGGTGCAATGAGCGTAGAAAATGTTTATTTATTTAATTAAATCCGGGCGATGGGCAGCAAAATAAGCAGTGGTAAGCCAGTGGTAAAATTCCGACCTTTCACGCTAGAAGCATGGACTGCGTGCATTCTGCATGCACTTCTCGTTTCTTTGAAGTTATGTGCGTATTCATCATCAACCCATTATATCCCACTACTGGGCACGGCTCCCCTCTCAGAATGAGAAAGTTTAGGCCATAGTCCACCACGCTGGCCAAGTGCGGATTGGTAGACTTCACACACCTTCGAGAAATTTTACAGGGAAGGTTAGGTTAGGTTTCCTCACGATGTTTTCCTTCATCGTTAAAGCAAGTGACAATTAATGTACGTGTTAGAAATTAACTATCACTGATTTAGCCGTGAAGGAAAACATCGTGAGGAAATCGATATGCCTGAGAGTTCTCCGTAAAGTCTTTAAATTGTGTGAAATTCACTAATAGCTATTGGCCAACGGATGGACTATGGCTCAATTCCTTGAATTCTGAAGGAACACCGTGCTCACCAGTGTTGCAATATTGGATTGATGGTGATCATATTGCCATTTGTATGAATCATTAATATTGCTTTTGTAGGTGTAGAACTAGTTCGTCAGGGAAGTACCACCGTCGCTCTCATGATCCGCCGTGAAGCAGTTTTTATGTTTCGGTTGGGGAGGTTCGGTTACCGGACACACTTACGTGACGACCATCTTGGTTCTCAGGAATGGTGACGTATCTACATACGATCTTAAACAAAACTTTAGTTTTGTTTGAGGCTAGATGTGGGTTTCCATGGACTGCATCGACCACTTTTTTTAGTTTGAAGAGTAGCAAACGAACGTGCAAGCCACCTAATGTTAAGTGGTCACTACAGCCCATGGCCACCCATGTCTAAAACCAAGCAAAACTAAAGTTCTGCCAGAACTAGTCATTTAACGCCATAAAAAAGTAATTTCTACAAAAAATTAAGTAAGTTTAAAGTATTTGAACATTAAATATAGTTTATATCATTTAATTTTGTTATTTTAATACAATTTTGTAATTTACGAATAGTAGATAAGTACGACAAAACAGGTAATGAAATAGACAACATTATTAACATTCTGAAATTCATAATGTTGAATTGAATCATTAGATGAATTCCTACATCTTAGTTTCGTCAATAACATTATAACCGACAAAGCAACTGGCAGCTAGTAAGTAATAAGCTGTACATTGGAACAGGCAGCGTGCAGCAAATGTCATCTTACGTTGATAACAAGGATTATGGGCTCCTGCTCGTCGTCAAAGGATTCAGTTCCTGATGCGATTATGCAGTAACTCTAGACTCTACCTCTTTGTCTAGCTTTACTATTGAGTAAAATCGATAATGGCGCAGCAAAAGGAAATGTAATGATCCCTTTATGAAAACTCAGCTAATTTTATTAATTTCAGTGTCAATTGTATATTTGTAGTAATTTTCTGGAGGCTGAAAATTAGCTGAATTTCATGTTTGCTGGATTACGTTACTCCTAGAATACATGTTTCTTATGTGAAGAGAAGTTTCCGGGGTTGTAATCCCGCACGCACATATAATTTTTTGAACTTATGTGCGTATTAGAAATTAATTATCATTTGCTTTAACGGTGAAGGAAAACATCGTGAGAAAACTTACACATCTGAGAGTTCTTTGCAAAGGTGTGTGAAGTCTACCAATCCGCACTAGACCAGCGTGGTGGACTAAGGGCTAACCCCTTCTCATTCTGAGAGGAGAACCGTGCCCAGCATTGGGAACAGTAAGACGACGACGTAGTGGGTTTCCTCACGATGTTTTCCTTCGGCGTCAAAGTAAGTGATAATTGATTTGTAATCTCAGAAATGCATATGGAATTCGAACCCAGGTCTCCCTCAGAAAGCGCCCGTAATTTTCCATTGGGCTACCACTGCTCACTTTTCAGTGTCAAATAGAAACATTACAAATACCCTTCTCACATAACAATGAAACATCGGGCGGTAATAAATAATAGCATTTTTATCCCAAATTTTAATTAGTTATCCCTATTCCAACTTGGCAAGGGTGCAGGGAGTCTGAAATGAAATGGGATCATAATTTTATTTCAGACCCTTAGCTGTTGGGTTGAGCAAACGTCTCGGGTTGCGTAGGTTCATTTTGAACAGTTTACAAGTAAGGTGCGTGCTTGACAGCTCGCGAGAAACTAGTTTTAGGTTAGCGCTTAAAAATGGCATTTTAAAGTGTGTGATAGCCTAGTGGTTAAGATTCCGGCATCTCACACTGGAGGTCCGGGATTCGAATCCCGCACGCACCTCTGATTTTTCGAAGTTATGTACGTAATAAAAATTAATTATAACGGTGAAGGCAAACATCGTGAGGAAACCTACATGCCTGAGAGTTTTCGATCAAGTTCTTGAAGGTGTGTGAAGTCTATCAATCCGCACTTGGCCAGCGTGGTGGACTATGGCTCAACCCTCATTCTGTGAGGAGACCGTGCCCAGCAGCAGACATTACTGGGTATATGATGATGATGATATTTCATTTCAAGCACTTATTAAAAATTAATCACTATTTATCGCTTAACACTTTTAATGAGTCCACTACCTAAGGTCACCGTTATGTTTGAGGTGAAGTTTAAAATCGCACTTAACGCTAAGTAAAGTTAATTCACACAGACTGTTAAAGGCAATGTGATAAATACTTCACAATCAGAAGCAAACTTAAAATGTAAGTAGTTTATTAGCTTTTACTGGCCTTTGATTATATAATTGACTAGATGCCGCACGACCCTATATCAGCGTTTACGGAAACAGATCAAAATTGTCACTGAAAATCTGACAAATTTTTACGACTTCGGAAGCACATATACCTACCCTGTAAAACCCTGAAAAGCTAATTTGGAAATCTGACCCTAAAGTTTATATAATTTTTGAAGACCTTTCGATTTTACCCCCCGCGCCAATGTGCACTGGAATTTTTTTCGATTCTCATTTATCTGGAGTGTCCTCTAATAAATTTTCTTTTCCTAATTTCGTTCATGGTTCGTTCAATATTTCAACTACAGCTCTAGGTTAAATAAATGCCTGCGACATTCGGATATACTGACGGACAGATCAAAACTATAAGCGTTCGGTTTCTGGGAACCGATATCTAATTAACTTACACTTCACGTTTTCTACACTTATAACCCCATACTATAATCCCTGCGTTGCTAATGCCATGGAGACATACAAAAAAAAGGACACTAACACCCAGACCCAGAACGTCGTAATTGTAACATCAATCGTATTATATTCTTTTTGCACTACGGTAAACGCATAACGAATGTAAATAGTACAAGGAAGTTATAACACACGTGTGTTTAAACACAGACTAGTCTTCTCAGTAATCTGTGAGTAATTACTTCTCGCTGACAACATTTTGGCAAAACTTCTGTTGCTGATTCAGTTATTTCGCGATATTATATAGTCCGTTTATAGACCGAGCTGATTTCCTGCTTCTATATTGTTGACTTACAGATACGTTAAAGGAAAATTCAACTCATATACATATATAAGTAAAATTGTATTGTCTGTTTGTCACTACTATATAAATAAAGTTTCTTGAGCACATAATGCTTATCTTCTCTCTCGTTATCGTCTTTCTCTTATCGTCTCTTTGTCCCAATCTTAAAGGCGGCTAAATAGATTTTGAGAAAACTCAAGAAATACATTCAGGAAGTATTTGCCTAGTACCGACGTAAAAATTTAAAATACTTGTACAAATTGGGTGAGAAGGGGGTGTACTTCTAAGGGCTGATAGATGAAAGCCCTTCGCACGCAGATGAAGTCACGCGTATTGTAATGCCTTGTCATCAACATTGACATCTGTCGTCATCAACATTATCATCATCAACCCATTATGTCCCACTCCTAGACACGGCTCTCCTCTCAGAATAAAAAGAGTTAGGGCATGCATCACGCTGGCCAAGTGCGGAATGGTAGACTTCACACACCTTCGTGAACTTTACAGAAAACTCTCAGACATGTAGGTTTCCTCACGACCTTTTCCTTAACCGTTAAAACAAGTAATAATCAATTTCTAATACGCAGATAACATTGTCAAATCAGAGGTGGGAGCCGGATTCGACCACTGGATACCCAACGTGAGAGGCTGGAATCATAACCTCTAAGCTATAGCTGCTCTTTTACTATGGTACAATAATCTAAAATGTATATTTCTACAAAAAAAGTGATAAATCCCACGATTGCCAACTTTAGTTATTTATAAAAATATATATCTGAATGTCTTTTGTCTTTAAGAATACCTTTAGTCCTTTGCGTTCTCTGAATAACCAGTTGTATATTATGTGTTAAGTAATAAAAATTCCCAATGATAATTTAATCTTTGGAGAATTAGACAGACAGACAGAAATTATTATTAGAAATGTTAGAGCGGGTGTCGTGAATAATTACTAGCTCATTAGCGAACGAAAGGTTGTCATTTTCTGAATCAAGAATTATGAGTACAATTTACAGTTAATTTAGAACCAATGGGGAATTACTAAGTTAAAGAAGTAACCTAATCAGGACTCGGGAGACTCGTACGGACGGAAGATAAATTTATTAGTAGCTTTGTTTCCTACTAGAGAATTCCGGATTTTCCCAGCGAATCTCACTCTCCTGCAATTACAACGTAGCTAAGGATTTCATTGCCAAATATTTTCCTTTATTCCGCAAGTTTGTGGTACAAACCTCAAACAGACATTCGGTAGGTTTTAAGGGTAGGCGGAATTTTCGTGGCCCGACTCTGGAGGCGCCGCTATACATAATTCTACATTCTAACAGCAGTATTAACCGCTGGTGTATTCTGTAAACGACCTCAAATAGGTCTTCAATCCTTTGGAGGTTGATCTGAGATGTCCATGGGAAAAAATGCCCACTTACCATTAGACGGAAAGCAAGCGCGTTTGCTATTTCACTGCGATATAGAAAAAGGTTATTTCATTCTGCTTTTAAAACTATATATAATATCAGATACATCATCCGTGTTTATTTAAAATGCGGGGACTGTAAATGATACACGTCCTCATGAGCTCATCACACTTCTAACTACTGCTGTATTATGTGTTATCAACTCATGAGCACACGTACTCTCTTCATAGAAGTTAGTTAATACGGGTAAACAAGTATGTTTATTGCGACTAACGGTAGCATATGTCCCTTCTCAAAATGCAAGCCATCTACCTACCAAAGTTTATAGAAATCGGCGTGAAAAGATAACAAACAGACAGAATTACTTATAGACATCTATCATCGATTTGTTACCGTAAAACCCTTCGTGGTTCGACTTTGGTGGCACTAACGTTGCATCTATTACTATAACGTTGAGGGGTTAAATGTTAGTTTTGGACTAAGACATATGATAAGGGAAGGACAGTTACATGAAACATGTAACACAGGGTTACATCTGCGCGTAACTTTCGTTTCATTCCGAAAGATTCACTCTAAAAACCAAAAAGTATAATCTCAAAAAACGCTTGTTTGTTACTTCTACGCTAAAAATATGTCCAATATTATTAAAATGGAATTTTTGCGGGATGCGAATTGAAAAACCGCAAATCGTGAGTACTCGTTACGTAATTGAAAAATGTAATTTCCGCGATAATATTAGCTTAAAATCATATGTCCACCAATCCGCTTCATCTCGCATCTTGGACACCACGCTCAGTTTTCCCCCGGTCTTCATTATTGAAAGGTCGCAATACCCCCGCCCATGTCGCGTCCCCTTAATTAGGACATCTTCCCAGATATTACGGCGGAAGGTGTGGCACTGCCTAAGTGCCACTGGATAAAGTTTGGACCATCGATGCCAATATCGCTGGGAGTTTTCTCGTTAGGAGAGGATCAGAAAATGGTTTGCGTGAATGATGATGATGTGATTCTCATTATAGAAATGTATACTTATATAATAAAGCTGAAGAGTTTGTTTGCATGTTTGTTTGAACGCGGTAATCTCTGGAACTACCAGTCGGATTTGGAAAAAAAGAAAGCGGACTAATTAGCATGCATCGTTTAGGAAACAAAACTATGCGAAATGAGAACATACGCGCGAAGCGGATGGGCAGTGCGGCCAATTGTTCTTTTTCTGCCGTACGAAGTCGCGGGCATCAGTTAGATATTATAAAGTTTGTTAATTAGTAACTCGTATAAGTATAATTTCTAAGGTTCAAAATAAATAACATACTTAACTATTTTATAGCGTAGACGTAGCATATAGTGATGCAGTTCAATTGGTGGTAAGTGGTAGGTGGTAGAACTATAGTTCGATCGGGAGGTACCACCACCGCCGTCATAGTCCGCCACGAAGCAATTCTTGTATTTCGATTGGAGGGATGCGGTTGCCAGGCACGCTCACAGCAAAACCTTCTTAGTACTCAGGAATAATGACGCGTCTTCGTACGACCTCAGATAGATCTTCATTGTATCACACAAACAAACACGTGTACACACATGCACACACACACACACACACAGACACACACACGCACACACACACACACACACACACACACACACACACAAAATACTTACTTATAGCTTATATCTAGTGTTACTAAGCATTCCATGTCAAAATTGTATTATCTTTCTTGGATGTGCAAGGCACCCAGTATTACAGGCCTTCCACCGAGTCCAGGGGCCCTTGGAAACAGTGTATATCAACCTATTTTTTAAAATGAATAGTTGAATGAATCATTTTTGTTTTTTTTTTCATTTCTGTTTGAGATTAGACATGGGTCCCCATGTGCTGTGACCACTTAATATCAGGTGGCCCGCACGCTTGT
>DWKL01000406.1:0-19392 GCA_018249415.1 Phareas burnsi | reverse complement strand
ATGTCAAGCACACATCTACAGGACGAATTTAAATGTTCTGGGTCTGGGTGTTTGCGAACTTGTCATGTGTAGGGTCCATGGCACGCACGATGCAGAGTATCTTAGTGTGGACGTATTAGTATTTTTTTATCTTTGAAAAGTAGTAAACGAGCGTGCAGGCCACCTGATGTTAAATGGTCACAGCAACCCATGGACCCCCACATCTAACTTCAAAGAGGACTGAAGCACCATCTGAGGTCGTACATAGATGCGTTACTACTTCTGAGGACTAAAATGGTCGACTCGCTGTAAATGTGCTAACAACCGCACCTCTCCAACCGGAACCCAAAAACTACTTCACGGCGGATTATGGGAGCGGCGGTGGTACTTACCGGTCTCTGGTTCTACCATCTATCAAAGCATAGAAAGCGTTATATATTATCTATGTTATGAATGTAACACTGTTTCGTATATGCAGCTACACTCATAATTATTCGTACCTTAACCCATATTTAAAATCATTACTATGCAGATGTTGAGATCAAAGCGACAGCACTTGAAACCGCGACAGAAGCATAGGTACAAGAGTGTAAATCTTATGTGAATATATCGTTATAATATCTACGTACATTTTGTAAACTTAGTATGTAATGAATATCAGCGGTGATAGACTAGTGGTTAAGTTTCCGGTCGTAACACGGAGTGTCCGGGGTTCGTATCCCGCACGCACCTCTGATTTTTCGAACACATTCTGAGACTGACACTGAGACACTAAGATACTGACACTGAGACATTTCATAGAATAATTCCTTATGTTCTTCACCTTCGACTTCATGTAGGACGTCCATGTACTGTCCACGGGCGCTCCGTAACAATGACTATCCCCGTTTGCTTATTCAACTTAAGCGTTTCAAATGATATTTTATAAATATACATGCCTAAATCTACATAATTTTGTTCGAATCTTTCAGTGTGTTACATTTTTATGGCCTTTATACATACATGCTCAAATATAATACATAGTCACAGCATGTTTTCGAAGTTATTTGCATATTAGAAATTAATTTTCACTTGCGTTAACGGTGAAGGAAAACATCGTGAGGAAACCTACACATCTGAAAGTTCTTTGTAAACTTCCCGAAGGTGTGTGAAGTCTACCAATCTGCATTTGGCCGGCGTGGTAAACTACGGCCTAACCCTTCTCATTCTGTGAGGAGAGCCGTGCCGAGCAGTGGGACAATAATGGGTTGATGATGATGATGAATTTACATATAAAAGTTAATTTATGTTATTAATATTCTAGAGCATAAAAACATTCAGACAAACAGGTCATGTTAAAGTCCAATAGACATGACTGTCCCGATGATATGACGATCGACACTTCAGAGAGGTCATCCAATAACTATGGTTCTAATTTCCCGATCTTGTTCCAACTTAAAGGAGTATTTAAATCTTACTATGTGTTTTTAAAAAGTAAAAGACCGGTTTAAATCGATTCAGCAGTTTTAATAATTATCTACCAACAAAAAAAAATCCAAGAAAAAATATCTTAGGTCAGTAATAGCAAAATAGTCGATATCAGGTCAGTTTTTTCAAAAATACCTTCATTTTTATAATTGTATAAACGTCTAACCAAATACATTAAACATGTCAAGCATTCGCTAAAAATCTTTAACAACAATTATAACAATATTAAAATATATTAGCTAACTTCGATAAAAATAATATGAAAAAACATTTCGTTCGATTTCATTGATTTTCTGTGTATGTTACAACATCATTAGGCTTCAACCACTTTTATGTCTCACTGCTGAGCACGGATCTCCTATAGTTCGTCACGTTGCTACAATGCTTCTTGGTGGAGTGGATACGGGCTAGTAACTAACCCATATTGGATTTTTTGTTTGTTTGTAAACTAGCAAACGAGCATGCCGGCCACCTGATGTTAAGTGGCCACCGCAGCCCAAGGACTCCACATCCAACCCCAAACAAAACCGAAGTTCCGTTTGAGGTTGTATATGGATGCGTCACTACTCCTGAGGACAACAAACAATTGCTTCACGGGGAATTATGAGGGCGGCGATGGTACTTCCCCAGACGAGCGATTGTTCTACCACCTATTTGGAGTCCTATTGGATATTGGATGGATACCTATTGAATGTCTTCAAACCCATAAAGCATTTATCATAGTTTTAACAATTCCTATCCAAAACAAATAGATAATAATTGAAACCAAGAGTCCTCTCTTTATATGTCATTGGAAGCACGGAAGCGCGCATGAAATTTAACCACTTGCGGTCACTCATTTAGCGCCCGACATTGATTAACTTTGTAAATTTGTAGATCGTTCACGGGTTACGATCTGATTACGATCGGACTACGCGCGTTTTACAACATCAATTAGTAAGTTTGAAACATTAAAAGGATTCAATATAATAAATGTAATAGAAATTTATTATTACTATCTGGCAATTTCATTTTTATGTTTAAAGAATAGCAAACGAACGTGAAGGCTACCTGATGTTAAGTGGTCACTACAGCCCATTGACAGGCATATCTAAGCTCAAACAAAACTGAAATTCTGTCTGAGGTTGTACGTAAATATGGTATTACTCTTGGGAACTGAGATGGTCGCCTCGTTGTAAGTGATCCCGGAAACCGCACCTCTCCAACCGAAACACAAGAACTACGTCCCGGTGGATTTCTACGAAAATATTGCATAATTACAGTATAGGTTTCAGGTGACGAAATTTAGTCAGGGTTCCTAATAAAAATATGAATGCCCTCTATATCGCAAAAAACGAATTGCGTAATGTAGGAGGAGATTCATGATGTCCACGTCACAACACAATATTCATTTATTTTACTTATACGGTATAAACTTTATGGGCTGTAAATATATTCAAGGAGATAACGTCCCATTTCATATATTTGCTACTTTGTATTGTATTGTTGTTTGTATATTCTCCTACTAAAATAACTTTTATATTGGATTTGATAATAAAATTTCCGGCTACATAAACACACTTTTGTTAGTAATTATATTTTAAAGTTTTGACTAAAGCAATACCTTTGTGCTATGTTTTAGTAATAAACACACATTAAGTACTTGCTAGATAAATGACTAACTAATAGTTAAATGGGAGTAATGATTTTAGTATCCGTGATTTAAATAAATATTACAAGCCACAAAGTAATCATAAATCATTGATTAATAGTAGAACTTTAGTTTGACCAATGAGATACCGTCGCGGCCTTCATAATCCGCCGTGAAGCAATTGTGTTTTGGTTGGAGAGATTCGGTTGTCGAGTACATTTACATGCGAGGGAACCATCTTAGTCCTCAGGAGCAGTGACGTATTTGCGTATTACCTCAGATAGGATTTCAGTGTTGTTCGAGCTTTATGTGGATATTCAAAGATGCAGCAATATTAAAAGGTGGTAGAACAATCCGCCGTAAAGCAGTTGTTGGTTCGGTTGGAAAGGTGCAGTTGCCAGGCACACATATAGCAAGGCGACCAACATAGTCTTCAGGAGTAGTGACGCATCCATATACAGCCTCAAACGGAACTTCGGTTTTGATTGAGGTTGGATGTGGGTGTCCATAGGGTGCGGTGACCACTTAGAATCAGGTAGTCTGCATGCTCGTTTGCTACTTTACAAACATAAAAAAAACACTTAACATCAGATAGTCTGCACACTCGTTTGCTACTCTTCAAAAATAAAAAAAACAAATTCACCAAATCAATAAACTAGGGAGTTAGAGAACTATCAAACATGAAAAGCAAATACGTCAACTTACCACTGACACAAGAATAGGAATTGATGCTACTTTATTTATACGGACACAAATCATATTACACCAATAAACAGGCATAAAACATCTTGAAGGATCCGTGATTTACCGTTCGCTAAAGCCTAACCCTTCACCTATAAACACGCTCCCGTTGTTTTTATAGATGATATAAGTCACAAAACTAACTTAGCGTATTTTTATTTCACTCTAGAACTATCTTAGGCCTGGCGTTACTGAGAAATGCTTTTATAATTAATAATATTCACAAACAATATTTAAAAATGTTTTCTGGCAGTTTTTTAAAAAAAAGGTGATGTTTAATACTGGTAGAACCCTTTAACGTTCGTCTGTGGCGGTACCACCGCCCACCTATCTCTGAACTAACAAACGAAGTGAAGGCGATAGAGAGAGCGGGTCCTTCTTAAACTACAGCTTAGCCGACTTCAACCTATATGTTCATATCGAAGTAAATGAAACCCGTCATCATTGTCACCATCAGCCGATGACTGTCCACTGCTGGACATAGCCTCACCCAAGGCGCGCCTCTGAGACCAATCTTTGACTCTCCTCAATCAGTTACTTAAAGTTGCCCAACGAAAATCATCGCGCCATCTAGCATGTCGGGTATTCTACGCTGAGTTTTCCCCGACGTGGTCTCCATTCTGATAACCATCTACTTCATGGATTATCGCATCTACGACCCTTTGCCATTTCAACTTTATAACCTTCTGAACTATGTAGGTGGAATTTGCCCTGGTGCCAATTTTTTCGTCTTGAATTTTATCCCTGGGGATATAATGGCCGGAGCTTGCTGAGCGGCTTTGAATTTGTGGATTAGTCCCACCGTTAATGTCCACATGTGAGGACATAACTTGGTCATACATTGTACTATTGACAAGTGTATTCCTGAACTAAAGTAAGCCGTATTACGAAGGCCGTGTCCAAGCCTGCATCATATTGTTGAATCGACATAAAAACGGGGAAGTCGTGAATCGTAGTCATTCATAATTGTTGGCAGATCCAGGATATACAGCTAAACAGTGTCGAAAATGAAAAATTATCCAGTAGCTTATGACGACTGGTTATGTTATGACATTTTTTCTTCATATTACTACGCTTCTACCCACTGTACGACGAGCGTTGGTAAAATTACAAGAGGTTAAGTTTTTTATACACCATATTTTTCAGACTTCGCTCCAAGACACCACTTTTTCCTAAATAGTTTTTTTGAAAACATATTGGTATTTCTGGATATTTATTTTCGAGGTTTTAGTGTTAAAGTCTTGTAAAAATTAAGTCTTAAAGTTTAGAAATCCTCCAAAAACTTGTTGATTTTCGTTAATTTTTAAGAGCAAGATTTAAATATTTTTTTTATAAAAAGAATATTTTGAATTGTCGTAAACAGGAATTCTATGATCAACACTTTTCCTAACCAATAGCCTGATAGCAAAATATATACATTAACATATTATTCACAATACCTTAAAAGCTCAACTGGACATACTGTGTTCGTGTTGAGGCGTGTGCGGTTGATTCAAATCGATATTACTTATTATAATTACTAAGTATACCGACTTATGTACATCGGAACTTTCTCTATGGAACACATCGAGTGGTAGATTGGTACTGATTGTCGCAATGACGGGACAGATCAATAAGGGCTTCATGCCACAATGGATATTTGAGATCCAAATGACAAGAGTTAATTTAACTGCACCAATAAATGTGTTAAGCAATATTAAACATCTGCGGGTAATTATAAACGATACATAATTTCTCATGCAGCTACTTTGACTGCAGCATGTGATGTGACACAATAGATCAACGATTAGTGACTGAGACTTAGATTGACTGAGCGAATGCCTAGTCAAAACAAGAATGGCATGGATGATCTTACTTACGGGGTATATCATCACGACTATGAAAATGTATCCACCCATTAGGTACTGTCCCCTCTTAGAATGAGAAGGGTCTGCCACGCGGGCCCAGGGCAGATTGGTAGACTATACAGATTTTTGGGAGCTTTATGAAGAATCCGTTGTATATAGGTTTATTCACATTGTTTTTCTTCACCATTAAAGCAAGTTATAATTGATTTCCAATACGCACTTGACTTCAGATACTAGAGGTTGGGATTCGAACTAAACATCATTAGCGTGGAGGACCGGAAACTTATTGCTTACTGTTTTTCCGGGCATATCATAGAAGTTAACTACGGTGAAAAAGAGCGGCTAGACACAATATAAATAACGCCGAATAATATTTTTAGAAAATTTTCTGACGCCATTAGTTATAATGTAAGAGGTGCTCGTCAAACTTAAAGTTTAGGAAAGCTGTGAAACAATAACACAGGCAAAAGCTATGTATATCGTAGTTCTGCTTGTATGGGTAATAATCGGCTTAATAATTCTACACCAAATTTTGCAAATAAGTTGAAGATTGAGTGCTTGATTGATGTTGATTGTGACAGTGAAGAGATAAATCAAGTTCGGTCTCTTAGGGCTGTTGGAGGAGGGACCTACTTAGGATTCGCTGCTAGAGTCGCCAGGTTACTCTATTAGAATTGAGACATTTTTAAAAACAAACAGCAAGATGCAACAGTGTCATTCAATTATATTAATGTCCAATTGTATATTTTGTTTTAATTTGTTGAACATTTTAGTGTAAAAATTGGAGACTCATCTAAAAGTACAAAGATTTGAATGAAGCTTTTTATATTATTAAATTTTTATTATTACTGTTTTTGTTTCTTGTTTAGTTTTAGTTTTTATTTTAGTTTAGTTTTTGAGAATTGTGTAACTTTAAGTTTGTAAATACTAAAATATAATGTATTAAATAAATAGATAATTATTCTATTAACTTTCATATATACAATATTCGACGTAGTCGACTCCTCGACTTTGGGATGGCCTATTTCCAACAGTATGACTGTCTGTGATTACTGAGTAGTTAGAGCAAATTATTATACAATAGTCTCATTGTTTCACCATATTTTTTATTTGTAATGACAGTAGCGAACAAATAATGTAGTTAAATCCATCATCCGTGCCGTGTGAAGTGTTTCACAGCCGGGTGTGGACCCGCATAATTTCGCTTACTTATCAAATGTCAAAATCGTTTGATACACTATATTATTAACACTGCGAATATTATGAACACTGCGGGCTATGTTTATATTACTACTTGTATGATTTCGTGACGGAAAAAAATGAACTAGAGATGCAGTCAGTCGATTTTACACACTCGGTTGGGTTTTTAATAACCCATTTTAGGGTTACGTAAGAAATGACATAAAGCAGTCCTCATAATTTTGGTTTTTCCATCTGTCCGCCTGTAACAGTCGTTTTATTCGGATACTATTAGGCACAAATCTAAAGAAAAGTTATATTCTGTGAACCGAAACGCAATAACCATCATCATCATCGCATAAAAAACCTAAAAATATGAAGGAAAAAGTTAGACATCGTCTCTTCGCTATTTTTTGTTTAGCGATCGCAAAAGTAACTTTGTGTTTTCATACCATCATTAATAGATATTGTGAAATACAAACGTATTTTTGCTGACTGTAAAAGAATAAAAAAATCTGCTTAGTCTGTGTCTGAACTGCGGACTGACAGCTTCCAAGCGCTTCAAAGGATAAAAATCCTTATGATAAAATATCACTAGCAGTGACCCGTTCGGTAAGATCCCTAGAAATCGGGACGTCCCGAGTTATCCCTAACAATGGGAAACAGCTCCCGGCACTGTGGTTGGGCATTTCCCCTCTATGAATCACACAATGGATCGTGATTTAATTATTGTGCCGTTCGGGGAAAGAGTCCTCTTCGACTTTTGTGACCGTAGAAAAAGATGCTATTGTTCAATGCTTTTTGTTCGTTGATTACGCAGGACTGTCCGTAGACCACAGCTGTAATAGCGGGTTTATTTACATTTCTCTCCAGTACCATAGGTAATAGGCGAGATGCTTTGGTGGTTTGGTATGCATCTGATTGACTAGTAATGAACAGCTGATGGTACCGCAGGAAATATACGAATCTAACTGTGAAACATAACATTATTATTATGTTAAATGACTACAATAATTTGAAAATTTAGAACGTAACTGTTAAAACCATTAATAGGCAATATTTGAAATTCACTAATAGTTACATAGAATAGGTTCAACGGGTTGTTCATCATTTATTTAACGTACTCGCGTAGAGCAGTGATCACCATATCACGTTTAGCACGTACGGAGCTCCAGGTTCCATTCCTGGCCAGGTAGGTCAGATTACTGGGTGTGGGTGTTTGTATACTTATCTTTCTCTGGGTAGCTGGGCAACATGGATACAGGAAATCCGTGGAATCCGAAGGAGTAGGGCTATGAAGGTGGAAAGCATAACTCATTTTTTTAATTATCTTAAGTTCACAATAAACGTGTTTAATGTGCCCTATTGTTTGGGTAAGAAGGTCAAATTTATAATACATTTTTTAAATAAGGCGCTAGAAATATTAGTCCCAAGACCACAATGGAGATGTAGGGAACAGTACCTGCATGTAACGATACGCATAATTTCTACAAGTTATAGCTCGCATTTGCATGTCTCGTAATTGCGACTCCAAGGAGGCAGATAATCGGCCTCTTTATAGCCTTAATAAAACTATTGACAAACACTTTATTGTCAATGGCCTGGGTATAATAATTTATTAATTCTAAATAACATTAAACATCACAGAGTCCTATCGTTTATTTTTTAATCTTCGATTAACAATATATTTTAGCAAAGCATTTAAGAGCCGTTTCGTACAAGTATATTGAGTTTTGAAGTAAATGATAGGTTTGCATGGCTATTTCTAAAGTTTATAAAATTATTTTAATTCGCTGCACTAACTATCAAAACTATACTTGGTCAGGCGTTGACAGATAAACACATTTTAGTGTTAACATCGCTACGTACATTTTAGTGTTAACATCGCTACGTACATTTTAGTGACGAACGCGCAACACAAACATCTACCTCTTAGAAAACATGTTTATAAAAAACTAAATAAAATAACATATTCCAATAGTTGTATATTTTTGTAGGATGGAAATAGCAAAGATACCTGCAGTCCACCTGATGGCAAGATATTGTGTGGTGTGCCTGGCCACAGATTCGTTGTCATCCTTGGGAACTAAATTGGCACGCCGCGTGATAGTGGCTCCTGACCACACGGTTCAAACCAAAACATAGCAACGTTTAATAATGTTGTTATAAAACACAAATACCTAGATGTGGACACACCGTGCCCCGGAGCCAAACCACGAAGGGTTCTGTAATCCTTCTTAAATATTTTTATATTGACGATACTTTTTTATATATGAAGAGTAGCAAACGACCGTGCAAGCCTGATGTTAAGTGGTCTCTGCAGCCCATGGTCATCCACATATAAAGCAAACAAACTGAAGTTCTGTCTTCTTACGTAGATACGTCACTACTCCTGAGGACTAAGATGGTCGCCTCGATGTAAGTGTGTAACCTCAAACCGAAACACAAGAAATGCTTCACGGCGGATCACGAGAGCGGCGTTGGTACCACGCCGGAAGGAGTAGAGTGCTACCACCAACCAAATTACTAGTACCAAGATACTATATTTATATTACACATTCAATTATAATACACGAAGTGATTACACCTACCTACTGTATTTTATTTCATAATTAACCAAAATTAGTAAAATATACAAGTACTTACCTACTCTACGATCGCTGACCTTATCATACACGAGGTAAACCTCGGTAGGTTTACCTGAGTATCAAATATCGAAATCTGAGAGTCCAGCTTTGTATCATACTGGTGTCATACTGTGGTTCGTGATGAGGGTTTGCCGTTTCCGAGGCTGACAAAACATGACTGTAATAGTCGCATGGTATGTGCGAAAACATGTAGAAAGGTTTTCACTTTTTTCTTGAATAAAATAACTGTGGAATGAAAATGACGCGGGGGAAATAAAATGGTGATTGAATTGGGAAACACCACCAAATACGGAGTAAAGAGAAAAACTATTGTCGGGTTATTACAGACAGATTCAATTTCATTTACAGTCTGGTAATATTTGTAAAAAGCAGTGATAGCTTAGGGGTTAAGAATCTGGCCGCTCACGCTGTTGGGGGCACGATTCCCGCACGCACCTTTTTGAAATTATGTGCGTATTAGAAATTAATTATCACTTGATTTAAAGGTGAAGGAAAACATCGTGAGTAAACATACACATTAGTGTTCTTTGTAAAATTCTCGAAGGTGTGTGAAGTCTATTAACCCGTAATTGGCCAGCTTCGTAGACTATGGCCTAAACCTTCTCATTCTGAAAGGAGTTCCGTGCCCTGCAGTGGGATATTAATGGGTTGATGATAATAAATATTTGGAAAAACAAATGAAGCAAAACCATTAGGGATTTCAAAAGTAATTTTTTATTAATTACGTACTCAAACCCAGTTATTAATTTTATTTCTTTTTGTGGGAACTTAAACGTTATTTCAAAAAATATAAGTTCTACTGTAACTATGTCTAGAATAAATTAGAAAGTATTGGGTGGTTTCTGCAGGTATTTATTACGTTTGGCTACTTAATAATAAGACCTAATTCACTGATAGTTTGTAATATTATTATAAAATGATGACATGACATATATTACCGCGAACTTGTGCCCTTACGAGTACATGTTTTTGAGCTTTAGTCATCGTCTCCGTCGGCAAGTATTGAGTTATGATGTTTGTTAATAAAAATAGAAAATGAGCATGTAATCTACTTGATAGTAAGTGATCACTGCCGCCCATGATATCATCTCCAAATAGGATGACCACCTATTTGAGACTGACAAACGATCTCCATGGATTCGAGATCGATTACAAATACGTTGATAGCCCTGAGAACTAACTAGAAATTTATCGTGTGTTCTCCTTTAGCACACCCTTTAAACCAAAAGGCTGCTGTGGTTAGCACTGATGCTATAAGAGGTTGGTGCCTCCGGAGTTCAACCACGCTTGATTCTACCGCTTACATTTCAATGTTTACATGCCACTTTGTAATTCATGTATGCATTAATATCTGACAAATGTATTTTTTACATCTTAATCTAGCAATAGGATAAACGGGCCACCTGATATAAGACTACTATCCATCAGGTGGCCCGTTTACCCTATTGCAAGAGTACAGTTGCCTATGGACATTTGCATCATAAGAAGAGTCGCCAATGCATCGCCGGCTTTGAAAAGGTGCAAAGCTCTTTTTGCATCTTTCTTGGAGAGCTCTATGTCGTAGCGTTCCGGGAATACCTCAGAAGAAAACTTTTCGTGCACGTAAACTGTGGAGGATCGCTACGAGTCCAGTTGATGTGGATTGAACCTTATTTTTCGGGGAGTGGTGCGATGGAGAACAGGTGATGTTATTTATATTTTCACCCGACGGATAACGGAAAAAGGAAGGATAACTCTCCATTTAGCTTCGTCGTAGTTGCTACATATCGGCCAAAATTATGAGGTTTTGAACCCGTATATTTGTATGTATGTATGTATCTATGTATGATCATTTGTTCCCTCATAACTTTTAAAGGTATTGTTGGAAGCGTCTTGATCGTCCGCTGGTGACGATCACTTTGCCATAAAGCTTATGATCGATTATTACTGTTAGAATGTATTGTTTTCTTAGGATTGAATGCATGAGTTGTTTATTTAATAGATGATAAATATTGAATAGTTATTTTTTTTATTACGTAACGAGTACTTACAATATTCGGTTTTTTATTGCCTATATTTCGCCTATTTTGAATAATTTCTACATAACAATTTCAGGTGAGAATATTTACATGTTTCCATTCATGTTGTTAGATGTTTTATACTTTTAGGGCGTGATTTTTCTAAAGTCGGGTATTAGTTTTTCAACTTACATTTTATTCTATTTACAGAGTGCAATACAATAAATGCAACTGTATTACAGAGTCCACCATCTTTGACATCTTGCTTATTGATCGCTTGATTGCACTGTAGACATCGTATTCGAAATAAAAACTTCATTGAATACTGACCTTGTGAGGCTTGGTCATATTATAAGGTTAAATGTTTTTGTTGTCTTTGATTGACGTAGATGGGTTCTTCTTGTCTGTTAACCGATTTTTAGAGGGACTGGTTTCATTTCAACGTGTATTTTTTAAATGAAGTATTCGCAAAAAGTAAGATAATTATTACCGAAAAATAAGTTCTCAGTAAATCAATATTTTTAAAAGATTTAAGTACTTTTTTTTAAATAGAAAAAATTATAAAGGGGGGGGAGTTATTTTTTCTTTTTAAAAAAAGATATATTTTACCTACTTAATTCAATAAGGTTTAGAGGAAGCAGCGGTTGTAGCATTAATTTATTAAATTTTAAAATTAAAATAGTATTACTCAGTAATGTTTAATTACAGTAAAAACGTTAACTCTAAACTATACGATAAACCAGATAGATTTTAAAATATTCTATACTACTACATAATACATATGCTGCGGTTTAAAACCGAACAAGGTTTGGGCGGGGCGCTCGCCGCTCGCAAGTATTCACCATAGGCATTACGATAAAGCGATTAAAAAATCGGCAATTTACGGTAATTAAGCTTTTAGTGCTTCACTATGCGAGTGAACCTGTCGCGGGCGGGGATCGATTCAACGGTGCGACGTTGCCGCTCCGCGCGTGTTTTGTTTGGGCCGATGCAGCGCCGTAAGGCGGCAACGCGCGAGCGCTCGGCGCCAAACCTCGTAAAAAACTTTCGAACGTAAGGAAAGGAATACTACGTGTGAACTAGTGTGAAGTTATGATTACGATTGAATTTTGTTGTTACTTGTGTTTTGCCGCGATTTGTGCTGCGTTCTGTGTGCCACTCTTACTGTTGCTGCGGATAATAGAAGTAATACGATTTAATAATTAACTCATAACTGCTTATTTTTCTTTTTTGAAGTTTCATTTTAAGTAACCTTGTCATCTTTGAATACAGTAATGAATAAAATATAGCGGTTCTATTCTATTTAGAAACAGATATAATGATGATATGTAATGAACTCCCGACCCCAAATTGCTACCCTACCTGAGGTTAGTCACTGTGTTGGGCTGAGATCAGGACGGAGTTTGGAGAACATGTATGACAGAACAATAGCAGTAGGTATTTTAAAAGACAGAAATATGTAGGTATATTTGACGGTGGTGTTTCTAAAGTCAAACCAAGAAAAGTTCTGGTGCAGGGTGATGGACGCCATCCACTTGCTGATACACAAAGTATTCAAGTTTACATAGTCTTCAGGGTAGCAATGCTCTTGCGACTGATCTCTAAGCTTGTTTGTGGTTGCTTAAAACACCCTAAGGTAGGTACTTACCCACCTTATACTTATAAACCTAAAGGCGAGTGTAACTATTTAAGCGCATGTGGATTATATTATGACCGATCCCTATTCCTATTCTATAATTGGTATGAAAGCGAAATAAAAATACTTTGGAATTGAAATAGATACATCTAGGATCAGTCGTCATCCTTTCATAAATTCATAAGGCGAACATTATTTATAAGTAGGTAACTATGGAAAGTAAAAAGTTGATAGTTTAGAATTTCCGAGCGCAGCGCCGTTTCAGACCGTTGAATAATTCCTCCACTTTCATGTTTTTCTTTCACTAAAAGAAACTCCAACTTTGCATTTATAAAACTTGCAATTTTTATTATAGGCTATTGGTATCTACATACACTTATATATACACTTAAAACGGCTAAGCTCTGGATATACGTATTTATAAGTAGATCTGTGGAAATAATAAGTAGCACTAATTGTATCTATTATTTAACAGCCTTTTACTTTTTATACTATACTTATAAATACACAATCTAAAGTTACTTAATTTATTACTTAAAGGTTATATATATGAATATCATTTTTTGTTCATTTGTATCATTTCACGGCATGTGATTATTTAAAAAACAACAATATAATAGAATCTGTAATAACTTTAATAAAAATAAATAATAACACGTTTTCTTAACAAATTATTTCGTCGCATTAGTTAACTAAGAAAACTGGATAAGATCAGACGTAAACAGTTACTACATTACAATACTAATAAAAGCATCCTAAAAACATCTGGAATGGAAAAATCAACTTTTTATGTTGCGTTATCTACCTTACGTTTATAAATTGTTATAGATGCTTTGTCATTTACGGAAAATTTCATAATTTCTCTTCAGACGCTCAGAACATCGATTAAGTCAAAATGAATGACGTAAGATCTAATAGTTAATATGTTTTTTTTTTCAAACAGAAATCGAAATTTTAGACGACTTTAGCATTATAAAACAATAAGGAACATTTAAATAAGTGGGTATCTCCACGCTTTTCGTGCGGTACAAATGACTTACCTAATTCCAACCAACTTATCATACAATTATGTTACAGATGTTTGATCACATTATCTTATTCTTTGTCGAGTCATTTCTGTAACGTTTATATACGTGTCAGTTACTAGGATAAATATGAGCTGAAATCGATTTCTATCACTCCGGTATATTTTATATCACTTTACCTTTACCTCGATCTCTAGCGCGGCCTCGAAATCCATTTTATAAACGATTTTAACACGAAAGATTTTAAAACTGCACTAATAATAACAAAAAAATACACAGTTCGATTTTAATGTTAATTGCTTACGGAATGTACAGCAGATCCACAAACACTGCTTGCTATAACTGTCCGTTCACAGATTGCTGTGAAATTTCCTGCAAAAGCATTTTTTGTATCTTGTTTCTGATCACTAGTTTCCTGATCGGCTTTAGCATCTTGAAGTACGGAGTCAGGGACTTGAGGAACATCGTGTCATAGTCATTATCTGGGTATACCTCGTTCAAGCGTCTTCGTTTGTCGAACGAGTGTTCTAGCAAGTTTTCGGAAACGTCAACCGGATCGTTGGTAGGGGTTTTTTCAGTCCGCTCCCTTTTCTCTAGCAATGTACCAGGTTCTTGTTCTGGATCGTAGAATACGTATTCACCATCAGCTGGTTCCAACTTAACAACGTACGGTTCCGGGGTTTCATCGGCAAATTCGCAGCTATCCTCTTCGCTAGCCGCCCACGTGTTGTTTTCCGCACGGTAAAGGAAGGACAGTTTTTTGAAATATTTCCACTTCCCCTGATACTCATCGACATTGGTTATATCTAATCTCTTTATCTCTCTCATAAACAGATCGCGCAAGTTCTTCCATTTTACTCGTATCAAGTCTTCTGTAAATAAAAAAGGTTGATTTCAATAGGATCTATGTATTAGGTATAACATGAACGTAGTAATTTTTTAGGACACCGATACGTGTATATGTGCCTTAAAACGCCTTCTGTCTGCTGCGTATCGTGTCAAAGTTGTGGGAAGATAATTATTTATTGAAGGAGGGTTGATGCGGTAGTATCATAGAACAAATAACAGTACGAAAATAATACTAATTCTTTGTAATTCTAAAATACTATTTATCTTAATATTCAACATTGCAAAACTACATTATTCCAAAAGACATAGGCTTTATTTTGTTCTACAGTTATACTATATTGGAGTCAATTCGGAATCTGGTGGGGCAATTTATTATCTCCTCCATGCTTTAACATTATGTTACTCTGTGTTGTTACTTTCAGTGATTCGAATCAAGGTACAACGAGGGTCCCCGCGCAGCATCGCGCGCTTTTATATATGCAGTTTCTTCTCTAGGTGTTTCGAGATGATGTGAAGTCTTGTAAAATCTTCTGTGTGTCCTGTCTGCCTGTAGGTTCTGTTTAAATTGGTGCAGTAGTTACTATTATTAATCCTTACAGGCAGACCGACCAAAATAGAAGTATATAAGTTTAGAAAGTGACATCTAGTTATGTTAAAATCAAGCACAGGCCTATCTATCTCTTTTATTTATTTGTATAGATGTTTTTACTTTCCGGAGCAGAGGTCAGTGGGTTAGAATATAATACATACATATTTGTTTACATTTACATATTTCTTTATTGTGAACATGAAAATATTACGTGATAACCATTATTGTAGAATATATGGATATTCTCGTCTTTTTCTAAAATTCAAACTTATGAACAGTTGATAATCAATAAATTTTTAACTATTGACTTACCTACCCAAAAACGTTAAAGTAATATCAGTATGGTAATCAATTCTCTTAATGCCATCTATGTTAGGATAGGTGAACTAAAATTTAAGGCGCGTCAAAGCCGCGCGCGCACGCACGCGTTTAATGCCACGGTTACGTACCTGGCAATTTGATTTCTTCGGCGATTTCGGTCCACGCGACAGCTACGGCATTTCTGTCGTTGTAAAACTCATGGTCCAGTTTCCATATGCAAGCGCTGTTTTTGACATTCTCTATTAGGGCGTACGTTTGTTCGGTTGTGAGGGGAACTTTGCGCGCGGTCATGTCGCTCGACCACGCGTGTAGAGTTTGCCGCGGCGACTGGAGGCGAGCGAGCGATCGATGGGTCACGTCTCGCGCCCACCCGCGAGCCGTCGCGCGACGTTGCCGCCCCGTGCGTCGCACTGTTTTGCGCCGGGTGTGTAGTCAGTTCGCAATTTTGTCGCGCGTCAGATTAAAATTTAATAGGCGAATTTTGATCATGTTTAATAACATCGAGCAATGATATCCTAGATTAAGAATCTGGCCTCTTACGCTGGTTGTCTGAAGTTTGAATCTCGCACGCACCACTGATTTTTCCAAATTACGTACGTTTTACAAATTATCACTTGGTTTAACGATGAAGTAAAACACCGTGAGGAAACGTACCCATCTGAGAGTTCTTCGTAAAGTTCTCGAAGGTGTGTGAAGCCTACCAATCCCCACTTAGCCAATGTAGTCGACGATGGCCTAACCCATCTCATGTCGAGAGGAGACCTGTGCCCAGCAATGGGACATTAATGGGTCGATAATGATAATGAAAGAAAAATTAATAACAACGTTGATTGAACACAAGAAGGGCGCATAGCCGCCCGCGGCTTGTGTAGATCTTTACCGATCTACAAAGTTTAGCAACGTCGGGCGCGGTCGTGAGTGGGATCGGTGTCGGTCCCGGCTTTTATCTTTGAATTGCAGTCGTTAAACCTTGTCAGAGGCCTTGTGAGCAGTTTGAAAACATCCGACACGGGGTGGTCATTTACCCGTATCCGCCTCTAGCAATCTGCATTGATGTGACGTGGTGGGGTATGCACTAGGTCTCCACCACCATGAAAAAAGATCCTTGATCATCGTTGATTAACTTATCGGTTATAGATGAAAACTGCTTACTTTGCCACATTTATGTGGTTCAGAAAGTTTAAAAGGGTTTAAGTCGACCGAATTGTACCTACAAACATGTCTTTGCCATATCTACATCTAAGTTGAGATTATTTGCATACCTGATACGTTTGATGTACCTATCATATCACGATAGATACATTATTGTTATGGAAATAACTACCGGAATGAACGCTTGCGATGCTTTTGATAGGTATATATTTGATAGTTTGACGATATTGAATAAAAGATATATATAACCTTTTTCTGTTTTTTCTGCATTGTTGCTACGATTTTCATAGGATGTATATGTTAAACGGTATAGGTAACGAAACCTCTGGGTTAAATACCAGTTTAGTTTAGTAAAAGTAGCAACCAAGGCAGGTTTCACCAATGCTCCTCATGTTCTTGTAATTTCAATGAACAGATAAGTCCTTATCATCATCCCATTACAGTCCCATTGCTAGGCAAGTCTCTTCTCAGAATGAGAATGGTAAAGCTATTCCACCACGTGTGTATAATTCTTACACCTTTAAGAACTTCATCTAAAAGTCTCAGGCATGTTGGTTTTCTTATGATGTTTACCGCTCCTGTTAAAAAAAGTGATCGTTAATTTCTAAAACGTAGTTATCTTCGAAAACTGGGGGGTGACAAAACGCGAAGCCTAGGATGCGAACTCTGGACCCCGGCGTGAGAATCTTACCACTACATCATAGGGTATCATCGATTTTTACAACAGATATTGAACAAGCAGCTACCATAAATGAAAAGAGCTGCAGTAGTAATAGTACCTATTAATTATAGCTTTGTAATCAGTGTAGGCTGGGACACTATGCCACACAAGTAAGTCTGACACAAAACAGGCTTTTCACAGTTAGATATATCCTGCACAAAAAGTACCTTTGTAATGGGACCACGGAGAATAAAATATATATTAGATATACTATTTGTACAAACTTTTCTGTACCAATATCTATTTCCAAACATTTTCCGGATGCACTGCATTTTTGAGTATACGTTTTCTTTTATAAGAAGGTAGGAGAAGAAGGAGTCGTACAAAACTAACCAAACACGTACTTTGACACTATTTCTTATATGTCCAATAAGCTAAATTTGACGATGGTATTGAACCAAAATGATTTCAATCAGTATCATCTTAAAATACTTCATAAATTATATTATCGAAAGAATGTCTTTAGATATCATCAATCTTTTTGTCCTAAACTCATTACTGTTCCACTGTATTATACAAATCTTCTCGCAGAATATGAAGTCTATATTCCACCACGGTTGTTAAGTGCGGTTCCATCTATCTTTTACGCTAGTAAAGTTAATATGATAAGAAATGCATACTCGCCGTTTAAGAAATCCAACCTTCTATTCTGTAAATACCTAGATAGATAGTTATCTCATTTGTAAAAAAGCTAAAACGTTGGCAATTTACTAGGACCTATATGGCTAACTAGCATACAATTAAAATATTTAAGAAACCTAGGCTAAGAATTACAGGATAATAAATTCCCACAATCTACTTATTTTTTTTACTATCAGCTTTCGAAACGACGAACGACGACGTAGCTAGCTAGCTAGCTAGCAATACCCCTTCAATTTCTGACCCACCGATACCACTGGAACCACCGGTACCAGCGAATAATTTCACTGGCTCGTAGAACCAAAACGAATAAACAAACTCTTTATAAGCAACTGTAGACAAAAATGTATGAGAATGTAACTAAGGTTTTTAAAGAAAGTATATCTAGTAGAAAGTAAATATAACAGAATAAAACTAGTTTAATGCCCTCTCTTGGTCATCCGAATACTCGGGACAGCTATAGACAATCGAGGAACGTTCAAATCGCCTAATAGAATGATTCCAATTTGCTGCCATCTATTGACAAACATAAACATTGCTACTCTTGCTTCATGTTTAAAATGTGAGCATACGTTATAGTTCCAATTCTTCATAATAGAGGGCACTAGTTTCAAAGTTTTGGTCATGTTATTGTGTTATAGATGTCACTATTCTATGTTTATAAACATTTCTTAAAACTGCAATTAATTATGACATACACGTGCTATTTGGCTTTTTAAAGACTTACACATAATATTTACAATACTTTTATAATAATATAAAAATATATTATATACATAAAACCTAACCCCACATTGTTATAAATAGAGCAATTTTATGCATGCTACAATAATCATACTTTATAGGTGACAGGACTATAGTTCGTCTGGGGTAGTACCACCGTCGCCCTCATAACCCGCTGGAGAGACATGGCACGAACTATAGTTCGTCCGAGGAGGTACCACCACCCTTATAATCCGCTGGAGATATGGT
>DWKL01000405.1:0-19405 GCA_018249415.1 Phareas burnsi | reverse complement strand
TGTGAAGCACACGGAGTCGATGCGGACTATATACTATATTGTACATAAATAACAATTTAATTTTCAACTAGTTGATTACTTGTTTTAAAGACAAAGATTAAATTAAGCCATTTTTTTTATCAGGTTAGTTTTGATATTACTGTGGGTGGTGAGCAATTTGGAACTGTTGTTATTGGTCTGTTTGGAAAGACAGTACCAAAAACTGCTGAGAACTTCTTTGAACTTGCTAAGAAACCCCAGGGCGAAGGCTACAAAGGAAGTAAATTCCATCGAGTCATTGACAACTTCATGATCCAGGGTGGTGACTTCACCAAGGGTGATGGAACTGGAGGTATTTTAAATTTCTCATATCATCTGTTTCATTACACAGTTTAGTACTATTATAGATAAAAAATATTTAATATAATGTCCATTTTTACCAATGAAATAGTTTTCTACACAAAATTAATGACTTGGTACTAAACAAATATTCAAAAAAGGACAATAGTAATAGATGTGCAATAATTATTTACTAGATAACATAAAAGAATTTTAACACTGACTGCGGCGCTAATATTCAAAATAATCCACCTGTGCGTGCGAACCACACGGGTGGCTCGGACAGTAAAACACGACAGGTGTGTTTGCTGCAGTCAAAGTGTTAATTTGACTATTAAAATATGTTATATATATAACATCATATAATTTTTTACATATTAAACTTACTAATTTATGTTGATCTTTTCTTAGGTCGCAGTATTTATGGTGAAAGATTTGAAGACGAGAACTTCAAGCTCCGCCATTATGGTCCTGGCTGGTTGTCTATGGCCAATGCTGGAAAGGACACAAATGGCTCTCAGTTCTTCATCACCACCACCAAGACACCTTGGCTTGATGGCAGACATGTTGTTTTTGGCAAGGTTTTGGAAGGCATGGTATGTAAAAATTGTTTTAAGCAAATAAGGAATGGTACTAATTAATAGGTGCAATAATTTTAAGTCCCATATATAGCATATCTCTGGTTGTAAAATATTTTCTTAACTATGTATCTTAAACTATTTTAATATTATGCGGTCACTTCTGTTCGTCATCAAGAAAGTACTGAACTTATTTATATATGACTTACAAATGTTCAAATGGTTTGTATTATTACAGGATGTCGTTCGCAAGATTGAAAAGACAGTAACCGGAGCCAATGACCGTCCAGTTAAGGATGTTGTGATTTCAGACACACATACTGAGGTTGTTGCCGAACCATTCAGTGTCTCAAAAGATGGTGCTCAATAGCTATAAGCAATAAACCTTTTTTTTAGTTTTGTTTATCTTCCAGTGTATTTTTAAATGTAAGTTAAGAATAAACTAAGATCAACTTTTTTTTTAAATTCTCATGTCACACAATTACTCACACAGGGTAACCACAAGAGATTACTTTTCCCTCCAATTTAAATTAACAAAATGTGAAATCAAAATATGAAGTGAAATAAAATACCTGCTAAAGTTAACTAAGATTTTTTATTTCTTTTAAACATTTTTCTGCTTCCTCTTTGACTTCCTTATTTTTAAGTGTGACACTTAGCTTCCAGCCTTGTCCACATGATTTTCTAGCTCGATCTATTAACTTTTTTTTCATGTAAGCTCTCCCTAAATTAACGTAGAAAGCCCCCAGATCACTCATATCTGGTACATCTTTACCAAGGTCTATTGCTTGTTCGAAATAAGTTATACTTTCATCAATTTTTCCAATTCTATCATAGATCGTTCCAATATCATTTAATTGTACCATAAGGTGCTCTTGATCAAAATCTGAGATGCTCTTCATTCTATTGTATGCACTTTTCATGAAACTGAGCCCTTGTTCAAATTGATTGCAGTCTATAAATAGCCGGCCATACCAGTCCTCTGTCATTGCTATCAACTTATTTACATCTTCATTGGAATCAATAGATAAATTACTGTTCAGTTTTTGTAAACACCAATCGTAACCTAATTGAGCCGTGGTGTGTTCATTCTGCATATGACTGATTCTTGCCAGTTTGACACTAATGTGTACAACTCTAAGATCATTTTCGGTGGCACCATCAGCCATTATTCTTTGAGTGACAGCAATAAATAACTGTTTTGCTTTACTGTACTGTTCTCTTTCTAGTGCCAAATTGGCCATCACATCATATATGTAGGTGATACCGAGCTGATGGTTGATTTGCTGTGCATTCTTTAATGCAACATGTAACAGTTGTTCTGCCTTATCATACTCGCCTCTTTGAATAAAAAGTACACAGTGTTTGATGGTTAGAATTAGCTCGTCTTCTGCGCTTAGTTTTTTTTCTAATCCAATAAGTGTAAGTATTGATATTCCAAGAGTGCATGGAACAGCAACATACTGTCGGTTATATTGTTTATAAAATATGGTCGGAGTTGGTCGGTATTTAACTTTTACCTGCATCAATCTCCTCAATACAAATCTGAACTTGGAGGACATTCTTAAAACTATTATTCTTGCTGTTTCTTCTAGATTATATAACCTTAATAATTATCTTTTAGTAAACGTACATTACTGTCACCGTCACACTTAACTACTTTTCTAATATAGTGTTTGATTCAGAAAATAACATATAAATTACTATAAGAAAAGCGCATAATTATATTTCTACTAAATAAATACCAGAATTTGTTTTAGATGAACTACATACAATATTCGCTCATATTGTTTCTATTTTGTCAGTTTAAATTACTTTGGCAAATTTAATCAAATTAATGAACCACCACAGATAACATGAATATATGACAGATGTCTTGTCATTGTACGTCTTACGACTTATTTTCTTTAATGGCAATGAAGTATATACGTTCTATAGACAATTATAAGTAAAGTGGGAAACAAAAAAAATATTGACCAGAATTTGGAATAAGAAAGATCAAGAAAGTATATAAGATAAATATAAAAAAATATGTCACAAATGAAACCAATAAGTATATACATAAATACAAATTAAACTATCGACGCTTCTAAAGTACTTTTAATTCTCAAAATATTAAGAAATAATATTTATATATTATTTCCTAATACTTGATTGACGCTTGACTTCGTAAACTCCCTTCAAAACGAATATAAGCACATACTTCAAAATGATTTATTTAGATATGAATTAGACTGGGATGTGACGGCGCCAAGACGAGACTCAAGACAAAAGTGTGATGGAGCAGAAATACTTATATGAGCTTTACGAATAGGAACACCGAATACATTATATATATTAAGTACTAATCTACCAGATATAAAATTGTACAACAAAAAATAAATATAACCTATAGGCAAAGAAAAAAAAATTGTAAGTGCACGTTAAAAACATCCAAAATAATTAATGCGCTGAAGCCTGCCCGCAACTGAATCTTCGTTAAACGGAAACGTAAATTGTCCATATACAATTATAATTATATATATATTAAACAAAATTATACAGATATATATCGAAGATTCCTACATTTTGTTGTTTTTCAAATTTCCTAAGTCACTTTGAATGCGGCGGCTAATATACGAAACAATCCGTTTTTTTGTGTATAGCGGCACGCACCGTATGCGTGCGAGCCGCACTGATGGCTCGGACAGTAAAACATGACAGGTGCGTTTGCCGCACTCAAAGTGCTTTGATTAGATATTCGCTTTATTTAGGCATAGTAAATAACTACATTTTGACATAAAATATTTAATTTTATTCAGTCTAATACTGTAAACAAAATTAAAGCCATTCTTGTAAAAGTTTTGAAAAGAATATTTTGAATTGACATTTTTCAAAATAATATCGAACAACTTCATGACGCCGAACGGTAGTGATACAGCCAAGTTAATTCCAAGAACATAGATATAATGATATAGATAACACTATGTTTACTTGTTAGTAGCAAAGCTAGTGTAAGTAGGTTAGTAGTATTTTAATTTAAGCACATACGCCAATTTGGAACGCTCCTGAAATTAAACAGAATGACGACAAAATTTAATTCACGGTAAGTACGCAATAGTTTTAAGAGATAATTTTAAAACATGAGTAGTAAAACAATGTATCTATATTAAAATGTATGGTTGAGTTGATGATATGATTATGAGTGAGGAAAAACTATTTATAACTGTTTACATTTTAGCTCAACTACTACTACTACTAGCCAAACGAGCATATTGCCCATATGATGTTAAGTATTTTTTTATGTTTGAAGTTTGAAGAGTAGCAAACGAGCGTACAGGACACCTGATGTTAAGAGATCACTGCAGCCCATGGACATCCATATGTAATTTCAAACAGAAATCTATGTAGTTGCGCCAATGCTCCTGAGGACTAAGATGGTTGCCTCGCTGTAGATGTGCCCGGCAACCGCACTTCTCCAACCGAAACACGTAATTGCTTCAGGGCTTATTATAATGTCGGCGATAGTACTTCCCGGGACGAACTATACCTATACTTCTACTACCTATGAAAGGAGATTGGAGGTGCCAACTCACTCAAAACACGAACAAAGCAAACTGAAAACTCTACATTATTTCATATGGAAAATTATTGGGTATTATTTTTTGTAATAGTCCAACTTTACATAAAACTTTAGAGAGATATTTACCTATATAGAATTAATTATTATAATTACTAAGATTATTATCATATAATATATCTTACAGTTTATCAACAGTTTCAATGTTATTGTGAATATGTGGCGAAAATTCATGACTTCCGTGACATCGATTAATCCATTGTTTAGTAGGTCTCGCAAATGTGGACAGCTTCAATTTCGCTTTTATGTGTTCTACGGATCCAGAAAAACTTGTATTTGGAGCCTCTAAGGCAGTGCTAGGTATTTCATTTGATGAGAAATTTTCGGACGCTATATTACCACTGAAAAATGTTCATGAATTATAATTCAAATACAATATTATGTTAAATAATATGAAGTTTAAGTACAATTACGCGATATTCGTTTACTTAATAAAATGTCTCTGCTATTATATGAGTTGTAAAGGTTAAAAAGAAACTTGTGATGTCAGCGCCTTATTTTTTATACTCACAGTGAACTTTGACTTTGAATAAACTCCTGTTCCTCAAGATGACCTGAAAATAAGGTTGGTAACAATGAATGGAATAATATATCGTAGGTACACAAAAGAGCAAACGATTCAAATTGATTTTTCCTGTTTGCGATGATCTCGGTAAGAATTACGTCATTATTCCATGTAGGAGCGTACTTTATCAATAAGGCTGGAAGTAATCTTTGGTTAAAGTGGTCTGTCGTTTATCTACTCAACTTTGTATACGATAAGGAAAAAAGAGTAGTTTTGTACATCCAAAATTTCAAATCCTTTATTTTTAGTACTAATTTATTTTTAGTTTATTTAAACATATATCTAAACAATTCTCTGTTTCTTTGACAAAATAGGTATGGGTCTACTATACTAAATTAATTAGATATTATAGAATTTTTGCAGAAAACCATCTATTGTACAAGTGTGTATACTTCTGTACAACTTCTGAGGGACTTATATCTAGGCATCGATTGTGAAGGTTAGGGGAAACGGGACCAAAAAGATTGCGAGTACGGGTGACTGAGCCACAGTCGTCCTGTTTAAAGTAGGGGGACGTCTCTACTTTTTTTTGTTCCCAAAAACTAGTTCCCAAAGAAATTTCAGTGTGAGATTTGAGGATAAGTACATGGTGGGGTCATTCAATTATCTAAATATAACAAGCAAGTATTCGATTCCACTAGTCGTTTGTTTCGCCATGCTGTTTATAGACGTAACCAATACTTTTATTTTTCATTCCTAAGTATTCAATTATTTAGCGTAACGACAAGGCTATGGTATAATATTTTAATTTTATTTAATTATGTGTGATTATTTACGCATGGTGGATGGTCGTGTAGATATTATAATAATTTAAATTAGTAGGTATATAAACTGATATTTTTTTACTTACAATGATTACTCCTTTTCTGATATTTGACAATATTATTTTGTTTTCTGCATTGTTTTTCAGTTTTTGAATTTTCTGAGTTCCTAGTAT
This sequence comes from Phareas burnsi, assembly GCA_018249415.1. Classification (NCBI taxonomy): domain Eukaryota; kingdom Metazoa; phylum Arthropoda; class Insecta; order Lepidoptera; family Hesperiidae; genus Phareas; species Phareas burnsi. The sequence goes on along the minus strand of DWKL01000405.1, from coordinate 13,388 downwards.
TTCGATTAACCTGAATTATTAATAAATTATACTAAATATTTACTATAATTTAAATAACAAATAAAATAACTAGCTTGAATTTTACTTAGTCTGGGTTCTGTGAACGTAATTGTATATTTGGTTAATAGTTAGTTAGCTAATGGCAATAAAAAGTAGATTAAATATTTAAGCATACATTGTTTCTAGGTAGTAATAAATTTAGGCACACGGCAGTGCTAAGCCAAGTATTTTAAATTCGTCTTTCTTAATTCATACTCATATTATAAATGCGAAAGTAGCTGTCTGTTACCGGTTAATTGTTCACCCAACACGGAAATTTTGTCTCAAAAAATAGACACAATTACATTTGCAACTATCACATTAGTAGTAAAGATTTGTATTTAATTACGCCAATAAAAACATAAGTGCCTGTATACGCATGTAATGGTAATACCGTACCATATCGTACTGTACTACTTGGAATAGTAATATCGTAGGAGTTCAAAATATGATGAACTCATCAGTAGGTATATATATGATCTTATGTGCTGATCTCTTAAAATCAACGCGAGCAAAATCGCGGATACAGCTAATCTTAAAACTCCTTGACTAAGCCATCTAGCAAAATATTAATTATAAGTAATATATTGTTATTTTATCATATCTTATATATTTATTATTATAATATGTTTCATACGTTTTGTCGCTTTTTAATCTTCCTTTTATTATCCCTCCATTTGTCTAAAGCCTTTTGTTGACACATTTTTAGATAACAAAACTCTGAGTACCATTTACTGTGCGATAATATCTCGCTTAGTTTTACACCTGCAATGCGAAATAATAACGCATGTTACACATTTTATTTAAAGTTCGAATACAACCGAAGTTAACTTTATCAGATCACTAAAAAGGTAAAAGTTACTTTTTGAATATGTCATAAATGCAAAGTAGTAACATACCAGGAATTTTCTCATGAACTTCATTCGTGAATTTTGGCAATAAATTGTTATTATTTATTTGTTCCATATTTTTTTCGAGGATTTCAATTTCATCATTAGCATAAAACTTATTCCATATTAAAATAAAACTATTGTGGTTATATTCATTCCAACCCCCATAGTTATTTTTACTTTTTGACATGAATTCTTGTAGTCTTTGCACTTCCTGAAAAAAAACTATTTTTTTTAAGTATGTGTGCATGTGTTAATGTATAGAAAGGTGGGATATTTCAGGTTTAGAAAGCCACTTATTTATTTTGGAATATTTTAAAGTTGTAGAACGAATGCACCAAACCTAATCAAACATTTCACAATTCTTAGTTTATATTTGTTCCATGTTAAAGATCGCATTAAAAAAATGTCGTGATTATATATGCGAGTCCAAAAAGACGCGGACGAACAGATTACCAAATAGCCGTGTATACGTAAATATCTAACAAAATATGTGGTACGTAAACAACTCACTGCACATTTTAAAGGAGAATTTATTAGCACTCGTATAGGACTGGGTACTACTTCATTATATTGCTTACTTTGTATTTTGACTTTGCTTTTAATGTTACGATTTACTTTTGGTTCTTCGTTCATCTGTAACAATAATCATAATCGTATCTGGGTATAGGTTATAAAAGACGTGTGACCTTGTCCTATTCTGAGTAACATAGCACACCATTCAGCCGTCACATATCCGCTGCAGCATCGAGTCCTCTAGAAAGGGGAAGTTTTGCCATTGTCATCGATCTTAATTGTGCGTGTTTATATTTTCAGTAGAGGATCAAGTCTCTGGTGCCCATCTCCTAGATTTAATTAGTTGGCAGTCTCCTACGCTAACCACGGAAAGAGCGAGAAATGCTATTCTAGGCCGACGTCACTGTATTTACACAGCACGGATTGTTATTTTAGATATTTTCCCTCCGTATTTATCCTTTCCTTCCATTTTTGTTATTGAACTCTTATTCATTTGTTGTTATTTGAAACTTTCATAATAATCAGTAATTCGTTATTATTCGTACATGATATTTTACTTTCCGGACTTGGCTGTCACACTGCCAGAAATATAGAGAAACTGTTGATATATTTGCCCCATGGAATTCGATCAAATATGTGCCTTTATTTTACTACTAACATAATAACAGCACTTATTACTTAGGGGAAGCAGAACACGTAAAGAGTGTGATGCTATAATGCACATTCTAATAAAATACTAAGTAATACATAATTTGATTACACAAATATATCACTATCAGCGTGAATACTGCAGGTTATAAAAATTAAGGCTTTTTGCACTCATAGCCCAGTATTATTTCCTATATTGTGGGAATCACATAAAGACAACTGCGCAAATGTACAGTCAAACTCATATAGAATTCTGTTTGACTGTTCAGGTTTCGAATCCGGAACTTTACATAAAAGACGATGATTGACGACGAAAACGACAAGGTAATATGATCGCAATACTACATCGGTATCGCCATCGTATCACATGAGTTGTCAATAATACCAGTAGTGGGATAAGAATTATAATGTATATTCCACCAAAACCTGTGTCATAATTTCCTCTTCATTTCTTTTTAATGATAAGAGCTCCGAGCTAATGAAGTCTTCAAGAGACTTAATTTTTCCATCCAAAATCAATACATCTTTTTTAACCTCGTCAATATCTGTAAAATAAATATAATTTCGTCAAAAATAATAAAAAATAAGGAAGTTTACTCTCTTGCTATCCAAGTAGTATAAAAGTTAATTATGTGAAATCTTATGTAGAACAAAAAACTGACAAAAATGTAACTATAATTTTTATAAATTTCCATCTGTCGTGGAAATTACTCCGCACCCATATATTACGTTTAAGTAATGTTAATAGGTGGTAGAACTGTAATTCTTCCGGGGAGTTACCACCAGCGTCCACAAAATCGGCCGTGGAGCAATACTTGTGTTACGATCCTCAGGAGTAGTCACGCAATCACATACGACCTCAAACAGGGCTACAGTCCTGTTACACATTGCAGTCTATTATTATAGTAGTCTACATCATGTAGGTATCCATAAGCTGCAGCGACCACATAACATCCGGTGGCCTGCACGCTCGCTTCTACTCTTTACATGTAAAAAAATATATATTAACTACCAAGACACTAAATGTACCTACTATATGATATAACTCTTACACCTTGCATTTTGCCGACTGTAATAGTAAATCACGTTTACTTTTAACAATTAGCTTGAGCCTGATGCCCGAAGTCGCAACGTATTCATATACTTACAGTAAATTTCAACATGTATGCATTCACACTTTCGATATTTCAAAGTCTTGACTTAACTAAGTATCTACTTTGCGTAATTTTTGTTACGCCATCAATTGCTTGCCTCCTGTACTCGTATAGAGTTGTGGATGTTAAGTAATAAACTACCAATCTGTACTATTAGTAATAATTAAATTTCAAAAGGGCTTACTTAATGTCTTACCGATATTTTTTAAGTTGTCATGAGAATCACTAGTAGCAACTTTGATATCCTCAAAGATAGTTTTAATCTCGGTAACAGAATTTCTTATTTTTGCCGAATATACTTTCCAGTCCGAGCAAACACTCGAATTTAAAATGTTTTCAGTTAGATCAAACTTAGATTTATTTAAAGACGCAGTGAGAATGCTCTCTTGTATTTTTAACCGTCTTAGTTTGGCAAGGACGTCAGAAGTTAAATCATTTTCAATTGTCGTTAGCGAGTCATTGCTTGAAATACTTTCAATATCCATAGTTGGTACAAAATATTAAATTATTACTTAAAACCAATGATTAAATGCAACTACCTTGTTACTACCAAGAATAAAAACCACTTAATGTGATATAATAAAATCGTGGTTGCTATGGATATTTGTGAAAACATTTGAATAAAATGGTTCTATAAGATCGAAAAGTTAAGATAGGCACAGACAGGTGACAAATAAGATAGGCGCAGAACGCGGGCTTGTCATAATTCAAACTAAAGCGATCTCTAATACTTGATGCAATTTTGCCTACTTCTTTTGTTATTGTTATGCCAGTGCCATTGCCATTGCCATCTCAGTACCCAGTAACACATATATCGCATAGTATTTACGTAGATGTAGGCATAATGTGAACAATATATATTACGAAAATTGTATAAAAAAATCATAACAATTACAAATAATGTGTCGCTAGTATCGCCATATAACTAAAAGTACATAATATGCAAGGTATTTTAAGATTCCATATTTCTATACTTTGCTGTTCCCGATTTAATCTCACTCTTCAAATGTTCACATTAAAATTTGCAATTTGTATTGCTGAACATTTATTTACTTTTTATTTATACAACTTTGACATAATCGTTAATCTTTGTAACGAATTACTTAACCTATAATCGAATGATGCAACACCATTGATTGATATTGACAGATTTGACAGAAAATCCAGACATTGTCAAAATAAGTATGGGTCGCGAAACTGGTTTGCAGAAATAGAAAATATTATATTATTAAAACAGCTACAGCCTTTACAAAGTGATTTAATTATGTTTTCGCGGTCCAAATTTGTATTCTCTAGAACTCTTCCGTTAAAAGTGAGTATATTACTATTTAATATCAGAGAAGGAGATTTGAATAAGTGTTTGGTTAACATTCTTATTTTCAGAATGTTTTCAAGTTAGAAAATCAGAATGAGGCGAAATTTCTATATGGTATTACGGCTACGAGATGCCGGTCAACAACTCCGCTCAATACAATTATAATGTTCGTTCCACAACAAGAGGTTAGTACTGTTTCATAAAAGTCTAATTTATTCAAATCGGCGGTAACCACAGGTTTCATTAGGCATGCCAGGTATCATGTAATTAGCAAACAATACAAAACAAACTGTTACTGTTGATTAGGAAGTACCTTTGTAAACGTGTTTCTCACCAATTGAAAATATTGAATTAATTTCTGTGGGACATTGGAAGTTCAGGTTGTCATGAAAATTATCAGTACTTAATTAAAATTGATTAAATAATAGTATTAAATTACAATATTTAATACCAAACACTAGATATGGGTACTATTTAAATCTGACTGTGAATCTGGTATACCTCGGACATCAGTATAAAAATAACAATATTGAGGCTATTAGTTCTAACCCTTTTATGTGCTACTGTTAAATATGAACCTCTCTGCAACTGAGAGAGGCCTCGAAGACAGTGTACCACACTTTAATGTGTATTCGTAGAGGGTGATAGGAGTGACAAGGCCAACCTATGTCAAATCTTTTCAAAGTGTTTAGTAGATCCCTGACCGTGTTTAGTATCCAATTATAACAATGATTGGCCAATCGACCAACCAATAGCTTAATGAACTCTTGTAAAAAGATGGAAGCACACACAAAATTTACACCCTGGTGGTCACCCAGGAAACCAGAGACCATGTCAATTGTTTAACTTTGTAGTTTGGTTATTATCTCCATAAGCCACAGTGTTATGCATGCATCATTAGAGCTCATTGAGTAATTATTAAGAATTTAACTATCATTTACCTTAGTATGTAATAATACACACTTGGTAAGCAATTTTATTCTTAAGTCAACTCATTTTTATTTCTGATATATCATCAACCTATTATTGTCAATTTTGTAATATGTCATGTATGTAATAAATTACATTTTCAGGCATGGATTGTAGAACGTATGGGTAAATTTCACAGACTGCTCGAACCAGGTTTGAATCTCTTGTGGCCGATTGTAGACAAGATCAAATATGTGCAGAGTCTGAAGGAAATAGCGATAGATGTGCCCAAACAGAGCGCAATCACGTCAGATAATGTCACACTCAGCATTGATGGTGTTTTATATCTCCGCATAGTTGATCCATATCTAGGTACTGTATTTATTTATCTATTATTTTTGGTGGTAAGTAATAATATTTAATTAAATTTGAAACAATACTGTTAAAGGTATTTTGGTGTTTATAAAAGTTTACACATTGTTTTATATTCCCCATTCTAAAATTTACAACCAATTATTTTGCTACAAAGATTGTTACAAAGTTGATTATGCCTTTGTTGGCTCAGAATAATTGAGCAAGTGTAACAAGAACAGTTCCAAGATACCAAGTTTAAATGAAGCTGGATAAACAATGTAATCAAGATAAAAATATGAACACTGCAAAATGTAATTTAAATTAGCCAATTATTTATAATAAAGTACAATGCAAAATATAGTAACACTAAAGTAATATAAACAGCAAATTAAAACATCTGCAATAATATAATCAATAAATACTTATAAATTAAATAAATGGGCCAGATTGCTGCTTCATGGAAGTGTACCCAAGACACTCGTAGCATTACCTCGCTGGATAGCCAAACTTATCTGTTGGCCGAGGTGAGCTCCAGCTCTTGAGCCCCTAGAAGCCACAATTGTGCGCGAAGGCAATTCTTCATAGACGAATTTTGCTTCTGGTCCCCATGGATACATCGTCTCGACTGCGAATCGCACAAATATGTATCCTTCTGTTACGGCTTCATATTTGCGCCGTTTTACAGCGTCTGCAGATTCCACCGCCGCAACCACCGCACCGCATTTAAATTTATTTTGTAATTAGGTAACAAGTTCAATTTTAATGAGGATATATATATGAATGAACTTAAAGTTAAATTGGTAAAAATGTGGCTTTTCATTAGATCTGTTTGTCAGATTTACATTCCTTTACTTGGTTATTTCTGAATATTTATGAGTGGATTGACAATAAAAGGAAATTAATTGTTTTTAAATTGCACACCTATTTCTGCATTACAACAGTTATATAAATGCTGTTGTATTCTGATTTGAAGGGTTTGGTAAGGGAGAGCTCTCAACAGGCATCCAACTTAGTCCTCAGGGGTAGAAATACATCTGTAGCTGACTTTAGGCTGTACATTAAATACACTTGGCGTTGATTAGTGGGTGGCAGCAACCAGGTGGAATGTATCATACTTCTGGAATGTATCATACTAACTTCTATGCGCTAAAAATATACAAATCAAATGAACTAATAAATGGATATAATCTCTAAATAATAAAATTATTTTTATTAATTTATGACTAGAAATATATTAATAAAAACACAGATGGGTGTGCCAGATTTTTTTATACCCAGCTTTAAATTAACTAATCATATCAAATCTTTTAGCGTCCTATGGTGTGGAAGATCCAGAATTTGCTATAACTCAGTTGGCGCAAACCACCATGCGTTCGGAGCTCGGCAAGATATCCCTGGACAAAGTGTTCAGGGAGCGGGAGTCTCTCAACGTGTCCATAGTGGATGCGATCAACAAGGCCAGCGAGGCATGGGGCATAGCCTGTCTTCGATATGAGATCCGTAAGTGTTTTGGAGGAATGTAATAAACTTCTAAAACTTCTGAAAGATGGTAAAACTTTTCTTAGTTCGACTCCAGAAGCACCACTGCCACACCTATTTAGTTTTATAAAAGCAATAAAATGCTGTCATGTTCTAGTTTGGAAGGTGTGGTAGGGGAGACACGTGCACGACCCATTCCATCTTGGTCTTCAGTGGTAGCAATGCATCTGTGGTCTACCTCTAGTAGGACTTCTATCGTGTTTGGGATTTATTAAAGATTCCCACAAACATAGTGGAAGCCCTGCGTGACTTAAGTACTCATCTATTTGTATCTCATAACAGCAGTGGTTTCTGTGTACTGATGTAAAAGTGTTTTAAGGTAGACATATTTACATGACGAATTTAAACCAAATCCTTATGGGCAATGGTAATAAATTTCAGAGAGGATTTGAAACTAAATTTTATTACATACATTTATAGGCAACAGTAAACTTAGTTATACGTACTCGGTGTATATTTTTTTAAATATGACCAAAACTAAATTTGAGGCCACTAAAAGTTAATTTTATTACAAAGATTATTTTATTAACAAATAATAATATTCACAGAGTTAGTCAAATGTCGAAACACTTATGAAATTTAAATCCTGTTGATTTCGCATGACGGTGGAAGCGTTTTACAATCGTGTTCTCATCTTTTTCCTACCTTTTACTGCTGCGGTAGGTACAACTTCATTAACCACGTTACAGAAAAAATATTGTAATTGTCCAATTGCGCGCAAGCTGTCACACATAAACGACAGATCAAATGACTTTTTAATTTTTTCAACTTGTCATCTTTTTCAGGGGATATAAAGCTGCCGAATCGGGTTCACGAAGCGATGCAGATGCAAGTGGAAGCGGAGCGCCGCAAGCGGGCCGCTATTCTAGAGTCCGAGGGCGTTCGCGCGGCCGACATCAACGTGGCCGAGGGCAAGCGGCAGGCGAGGATCTTGGCTTCGGGTGAGTCGACATTGGCCCAAGTGGTCGTATCGAGGAACAAAGGTTTTCAGTCTCCACAGTTTTTTTTAGCAAACGAGTATGCAATCTGCATTTATGCTGCGCTTAGTCATTGGTAATACTGTCAGCTCTACCTGAAGTCTGCTATACGTGCGTTGTTATTCCTGTAGACTACGTTGAAACATCCTAAGTGTTTCTCTCTTACCACATATTCCAAACCAGAAGACGATAGTGATTAAAACAGCTGTTATAGACAAAAATAGTTGTTGCGGTAATAACTTCAGATTCGATATAATTAAAGTTCCATTCATGTAATTCCAGAGGCGGAGAAACAGGAGCAAATAAACAAGGCGTCTGGAGAAGCGAACGCGATGCTCGCAGTGGCAGAGGCGCGCGCCAGGGGACTGAAGCTCATCGCTAGCGCCCTCGCTCACCAGGTGAGTGCTAGAAACCACCGAACACTATTTCGATTTAAGATGTACCGTTACGGACCTCATGACTCGCCGTGGACCCATTTCTCGTTGTCAGCCACACTTATAATCAAGGCAACCATCTTCGTCTAAGTTACACGATACCAAAATAAATGGTTGCATGGTAGCAAAACCATAAATATAATATCTATTTTATTTTTTCAATTTCTTTTCGCTAGCTGAATGACAAATGACATGACACACGTGAAAACTACGTAAAAATCTTAAAACTATATTCATTTCATGAAAGTGATTATTACGGGACTGGTAACACTTCGGACAAAATTGGAGATTGTCCTTTGTAGGTGGTATAATTCTTTGATGGCACTGCTTCTACACCTCTTTCTACCTCATACCAGCGGTGTAGCCCAGCTGTGTTCGTATTTGACAGGTATGGTTAAGCAGAATCACTTCAGGAGGAGCTTGTGTAATCGACTGCAGGCAGGACTCTTTCTATTTGGACTTGGCCACAAATGTCTATGGGCAGCATTGATCGTTTATCAGGTTTACTACTTATTGGAAGTATAAATATGTATATAATTTAATCGACAGTAAAGGATTCAAATCCCTCAGGAAAAGCTCAAACGAGGCTATAGTTCATATCTTTAGATTGCCTATACTATATATGTTCGTTATTACAGGAGAGCAAGCATGCTGCATCACTGACGCTAGCGGAACAGTATGTGGCAGCCTTCAACAAGCTGGCGCGTACCAACAACACGCTGATATTGCCGGCCAACGCCGGAGATGTCTCCAACTTAGTCGCTCAGGTGTATATATATATATATATATATATATAGCATAATTTTATAATCTCCTTACTGAAATGTAATGAAATCAATCAACAGCAAATAATTATCTTTAAATTTAAAAAAACACGTAAATTTCTCCAGATTATTTAATAATTATGATTATGACAACATCACATTTTTTGCAGGCAATGTCAATATATTCTACAGTAACAGCACACAATACTAAATCTTCAGCTACGTATGGAGAGCCAATAGTCCCAGATATAATGTTAGACGATCCCCTAATAAAATTGAATCTGTCTTCTGAAAAAGGCACTACCATGGCTGGACAACCCGTGCCTAATGAAGATGACAGCTTAGCAGAGTATTATTCCGACGATGAAGAAAGGGAGAAAGCGTTGCAAACTATGAAGGAAAAGAAGAAACAACAGCAAAGTTATATAGAAAAGGAAATATAGGATATAGGAAGTGTAGGAATGCTTGTTAAATAAAATTATGCTTAAAATATTGTAATTGTATTATATTTATTTCAAATCCTGTTAGTCTCCTCTCGGAATGAGAAGGGTTAGATAATAATTTATCACGCTGGCGCGGATTGGTGGACTTCACTTACCTTTGAAAACTACTAAGAACTCAGATGTGTAGGTTTCTTGACGATGTTTTGCTTCACCGTTATTTTATTTAGAATTATCAAATTTAATGTAGACCCCTAATTATTTTCTAACTCGTCAACTCTATAAAATGTTAAATGCCACGAAAACACGAAACTAGATATCGATTCATTATTTAGATATGAATGTGTCTGGAGAAGAATCGAATCCGTATCCCCGGCATGTTCAACGTCGTATTGCACGAACCATCATATATTGTTCGATGAAACCTAATTACTTTTTCGAACGCATTAAATTTAGTTTTCACAGAAAATTAAAAATACAATTATAAGTAAATTTGAAAAAGGGTTAATCATAGATGAAACATGAAATAAAACGACAGTTTTAAGATAATAATATAAAAATATTATTATAGGTATCTGCCTACCCTCTACTGTGTATCCTTGCAATCCACTTATACAAAAATTCATTGTTTTACTATATATTTTACAAAGTCTTCATATTTTTAGTCTCGTAATTATATTCTAAATATTAATTTTATACATTTGCTTTAAGCAATAAAACAAACTATGCAATAGTATGCAAATATAGGATACTCCTACTTAATCATTTGTAAAATTAAGTCAAAAATATGCACAAATTTGTCAAATAAATCTGATATTTGATACCTTGTTATAGTCTTTTAGCCCTATGTTATTTTTACAAATTTATCTCTTTGATTAAAATAGCTAACTGAACCCTCTTCAGATTGTGGGCTTCCAGGCATTTTATGGAGACTAAGATAAGACGCAGAAAGGCTCGTACCATCGAATTGTCGCAAATGTATCTGAAAACAAAAATATATATATTAAAAGTGATTATCGTATATTAAAAACTATTTGTCACTTTCTTTAAAAAAGACATCGTTAAAGAAAACACAGAGGACTTCTATGAGGTGAGAGTTCTCCATATTGCTCTTAAAGGTGTTTGAACTGTACCAGATCTGCACTCAGCTAGCTTGCCTTGCCTTGCATATGCCTTGAACTGGTTTAATTCCGAAAGAAGATGCACCAAGTAATGTAACAGTTAATGGTTGATGATAACAATGTCATAATAGAAACCCTTTTGATACACATGAAATAAAATTAAAAAAAATGCGAAGTTGATTCTTGTGTTTTGTTGGATTTCTAACTAATTTTTTCTTTAGGAAATGTGTAAAATTGCAAATATCACAAATATTATTTATCACTAAACTACTTTGTTAACACTACTTCATTATTGACCCTTTAATGTCCCACTGCTGGGCACGGGTCTGTTCTCAGAATGAGAAGGGTTAGGCCATAGTATACCACTCTTGCCAAGTGCGGATTGGTAGACTTCACACACTTTCATTTTACAAAGAACTCTCAGATGTTTAAGTTTCCTGAGGATGTTTTCCTTCACCGTTAAAGCAAGTGATAATTACATGTAATATGCATATAACTTCGAAAAATTAGAAATGCATGCGGTGTTCGAACCTTGGATGCTCAGCTTGAGAGACCAGAATCTTAACCACTAGGTTATCACTGCTCGTTCTTATTAACTGACACTACTTATTATTGTATAATTGTCTTAATTAACCCACAAGATACTAATACACTCATTAGTTTATAAGCACATCATTAATGAGAATTTAATGAGCCATTTATTTTTGAAAGCCGTTCATTATAAAATTAATGTAGAGTAATTTTATTATAATTACAGACATACAAATTTCTGCTGATAACGATACTAATAAAACTTCAATCACGACTCCTTCATCCCAATGCTCAAAAAATCTAGAAGGTTAATCTATTTTATCTTTTTATCTAAAGTATTATCAACTTTATCGCTACATCAAATTTCACTTACAGATTTTTAATAAATTGTAACTGTTTCTTTAATATCAGTAAAAGTGTGTATAGTAATTACTATATGGACTTACTTAACGGCTAGGTAATAAATTGATAACTTACCAATAAGTATAAATTTACTTCATCACTCCTACTTAAATAAGGGAAGTTCCCACCACTTTTCAGATGTGCGAGTTTGGCTTGCGGATAAGATTTATGCAGATCTTCACGTACTCTAGAACTAAGAGCACTCTCATCCCAAACATCCATAATAGTAATTGGCATGTCCTTAAGTAACTGAGGCTGAATGTATCCTGGAGCACAATTCAGAGTTAGTCTCGACGCTAGCTCTGACTGTGTTAATGATTCCAACTGCAAAAGAGATTAAAATGTTTGTATGATTTTAAATAACAACCAAGTAGTAAACAAGCTTGCATGCAGTGCATAATCACTGGATAAATAAAACTATATTTTTAACCTTTAAATGTACATCGTCAAGAAATGAATGAGTATATTTTTAAAGATAGTGCCTTAGTTTTGTCATTTAACCCACTACAGCATTGATAGAAACATACGACATACACAGATAAGTGAGTTCATGAACTAATAACATGAGTGTACCTAAGGCAGAGTATAATGTACTTTTGTAGATTCAAATAAATATGGTCTTCAAACCTGTTTCTAATTGGCTTATTATTTTAAAACTTTTATTTCATTTCATTTATACATCACATAATTGTTAACTATAAATAAACAAACTAATTAATGAACACCATAACATATTGTGCATCTTGCTTCACATTCAAATATACAATATATTTAATAAAAAATTAAGCTTGTACATTTCATATTTTTATATATAATCTTAAATGCTTCGAGAGAATTTTACTGATTTTATGACTTAATAAATTGAAGTATTAAAAAAATGATTAACATGAATTATCCCAAAATAAGATTTATTTTAAACAGCAATAATCAAACATACCCGTTCAACCATAAAATCTATTGACTCAGCAATTCTTTTATCAACTTTGTCAGCTGTAAAATTTCCCATAAGCATTCTCTTGAGAACCAATGATGGTAAAAGCCAAAATAAAGCTGCAGAATCATTGTACTCGAACACAGAAGTGTCGGTGAATGAGTTGCAGAGAATTATGGATGCTACTCGAGGACAATTCTTCGTTATCTCTGCAAATTTTTGTGCAATGAAACCACCTGCAAATATAATAAGTCATTTTGAGACACTGCAAGATATAATAATGTACGTCGCTCTAATGGGCTCGGCCTTGTCATAACTGAAGGCCTTTGAGCATTATTTCCCAAATTTGTAAAAGAAATTGCTGGGTAATGTTATTCATAGCGTATTGCAATTAAGTGGTCATTACACATAAAATAAGTGCAGC
>DWKL01000404.1:0-19410 GCA_018249415.1 Phareas burnsi | reverse complement strand
ACACAACAACTGCTTTACGGCGGATTATGAGGCCGGCGGTGGTACTTCCCCAGACGAACGATTGTTCTACCACCTATCAAATACATACATACCAATCATCAATAATCTATTTCCATTACCGTGCCACTGATAGGCATAGGTCTTGTCTCAGAATGAGAAAAGTTAGGCCAAAGTCCAAGGGCCGTCGGACGCGTTCGGATTGGATTTTTATAGCATAAAAGTAGCATATAACCATGCAGTCCACCTGAATGTATGTGAACATTGCCGTACATTGACATCTGTAATCAACTTTAAATAGGATTAAAGTCCTACTACAGGTGGACTACAGAAAGGTTGCTATCCTCAGGACTTGACATTGAACACCTCGTGTTTGTATCTCTCTTACCAAAACCTTGAAACCAAAACAAGCAATGGGTATAACTCTGATATAAGGAAGAAATATAAGTACATACAAATACATACACAATTTAACACATTGACTGCGGCGGTAATATTCGAAATAATCCACCCGTGCGGCGAGTAACACAACAGGCGTAAAGCCGCTCGGGTAGCGCGGACAGTGAAACACGACAGATGTGTTTTCCGCAGTCGATGTGTTAAGTGACATGACCGTCTGTTCGACCATATCAATGAAAGTGCTGGATCAATTTTGGCGAAACTTTCACTCATAGATGGATCGGTTTGCATAGACTAACTCTAGACTCTCAATATATCTAGGAATCCTGTGTAAAAATAAAAAAAAAACCTTGCGCGGATCACGCGAGCAATAAAGATTTGAAATAATAGGGATGCATTAAGCGAAGTTCTGCTCTACTGTGTACAAAGGGTTTTAAGTTAAATTTTATTATTGTGAGAATACACTCAAATACTCTCAATTACAATTAATACAATTGTCGTGATTTCAAAAATGAGGAAATCGAGCTTTCTGTATCGATTACCTAAGATCTTCGGAATCTATCCAAAATGAAGCTTTGTAATACCGTTTGTAGCTACTAAGTTTGATAAATAAACTCGAAAATCTCGCGTCAGAGTATGTAGCGAGTAGTCGACAATTTGCTGTACTGGCACATAGCGCGGAACAGTCAGAGCGCAAATATTAAACAGTGTTTGTTAGCCATATTGTCAATAGCATCCGGTTGAAAGATAAAGACGTGACAGCGGCGATGAATAGAGATTTCTGCGAAACGAATGATGCTGCGATAGAGTACGAGAAAACGCCTTTATTTATTTATTTAAAACTCTATCGTACCTTAAGTGGTACAAAAGGCGGACTTAGTGATCAAAGCATTATCTTTCGGTCAACGTTTAGGCTAAACCGAAAACATGGGTAGCGGTTATATATGTATATACAGCGTGGCGATTTGCAATGCCAAAAGAAAGAAATAATACGTCAGTCGTGTTTCAAATATCTCGGCTATTACACATTGAATGCGGCGCTAATATTCGAAACTATCCACCCGTGCGGCGCGTAACGCAACAGGCGTGTTCGAGTACGGCGGCACAGACCGTATGCGTGCGAGCCGCACAGACCGTATGCGTGCGAGCCAGTAGCTGAAGATCGTACCCAGAACCCTCTGCGTGTCCGACCTGTATGGTTACCGCTGCGCCATGCGGTTTGACACATTTATAAACTATGTATACTTCGACAAAATAAATATTTTTATTTTTTTTTATGTATTCATTTAAATTCCAACGGACATCTGCGATATAATATAAGCCCACGACGAGGTGACGCACGAGATGTTTGTGAATATCATCCAACTACGTTTACGTAGGTTTTTTATACCTTGCCCATTTTTAATGTAATTTTATTCAACTTTATAAGTTGGCGATTCTTATGATTTTTCAAATACATGAAAATATAATAATTTTAAAGAGTACATACTTACACCGTACGCTACTATTAAGTTGATTAAATAACAATTGAAATAGTAGGGAGCTAAGTGTAAATATAATTTGTTTGTTTATTGAGTATCCAGAGAGCATAGAATTAAAATTCAATTCAGTCGCCGGCACTTAGACTGAATGTCAATAAACTAGTTAGTGAGTAGCAACGGATGGCAGAAGCGGTCGTCGAGTTTGATTTAAAGCGGTATTAAGACAATTAATGGCCTCCGGGCGTCCACCGAAATTGGTCGCGAGAATGAAGTTTAGAATACTCTATTCGACGATCATTCCATCATTAACCCATTATTGGGATAGGAATGAGTCTCCTTCCAGAATTCGATGGATTTGGCCATAGTCAACCACCCTCTCGATTTGCGGATCAATAGACTTCAATCATCTTTGAGAACTTATGAAAATAACGTTGTGATGTAAACTTCCTCACGATGTTCTTTTTTTATCATTAAAAGCAAGTAATCATTATTAAGTGCGCGTTTGGGATTCGAACCTCGGACCTCGAGCACGGAAGTCCGTCCTAACTAGGCTATTGTTTAAAATTTTAAAAAGTTATCAACTTATAACACACATACTACATTGCGCACGGTCGGCCCTGGGATGGGGCTTGTAACACATCTGGCCGTTTCCACGATGCGGCCAGCATGTTAAGCAGAACGTCGTTGCATCGGTTGTTAACATGTCAGTGACCTATTAGAAAGCTTCAGGCCAGTTCAAAACTTCCAACAATTCTACCAACAACATCTCACCGATCCGTTCTAAAGCATAGCGGAGGGTGCTCTAATCCTTAAACGATTATCAGAAATTTGTTGCTAAGTTTTTGCCACTCAAAATTATTAGAAAATAGCAATACGATTTTAATTTAAGAAAATGCATGCGAATGTATCAATTTCGGGCCTCCACATTGAAAATGTCATACTGAAATCCTAGGCACCTCCCATTTTTGGAAGATAATTGCTTATTGGGAATCAAATAATAGTTGCTGTAACGGTGAAAGAAAACATCGTAAGGAAACCTGCAAGTCTGAGAAGCCTCCACGGTGGTCTCAAGTATGTGAAATCTAAAAATCGAACTGAGACTGAATGGACTACTGCCTAGTATCTTTCTCGAATTGAACGAGGACACATGCCCACCAACGGGACAGTAATTGACGTTGAAAATGTATTTTTTTTATTGAACATAAAATAAAAAGCCGGGTGTCATAATAACTTGTCGAGGTTCCTGTTATAATAACACTTGTTCCATAAATGTGAGATTTTCCCTCATCGCTTTATCATAAAACAATAAGTGTCATCAGTATGTCGACAACGAAATGCTTGTTCGTTAATTAAAATGGTGAAAACATATTTAGAAATCGACAATATTAAACACATTGAAGAGAAATTATATACACACGGTTTTTCACTAAATTAGCAAGATAGTATGAAGTTAAATAGAGCACAGTTTTTTTTTGTGAGACGAGTAGCAAGCGAACATGCAGGCCATCTGATGTTAGGTGGTCACTGCAGCCCATGGGCATCTAAATTTAACTGCAAACAGGACTGGATATCTGAAGTCGCGCGTAGATGCGTTACTACTCTTCAGGACTAACACGGTCGTCTCGCTGTAAGTGTATCTAAAAAGTACAACTCTCCGACCGAAACAAGAAATGCTTCACGGCGAGTTATATGGGCGGCGGTGGTAGGTCCCCGGTCGAACTTATAATTCTACTACCTCAAAATGCATTAACACCAATGTGTTAATGCATTTTGTAGTCAATACTACGGCGCTAATATTCGAAACGATCCACCCGCTACAAGCGTGTTCCAGTACGGCGGCACACACCGTATGCGTGCGAACCGCACGGGTGGCGCGGACAGTAAAACACAAGAGGTGTGTTTGCCGTAGTCAATGTGTTAAGCAATGATGGTTCAATGTTATGATATTTTGACGTCCAATTAAACTAAAACTTTATATGGTGGTAGACTTTTTCGTTAGTCGACTTTGTGGGTCACCGCAACACCTATACTTATATGCCAAGCTGCTGTCATCTAGCTTTAAAGACGTGGTAGAATAGATATACTAGACTGTGGCAATCCCTTAGGTTTCACATAGGATTTGTTCTATTACGGGTAGCAAATGTCCATGGACAGCAGTGACTACTCAACGCTAAGTGGGCTGCATTCGCTTGCTGCTTCAATTATATATAAAAAAACTGAATTACAAGGAACTCAAACTCATATTTTTGACGTCATGTGCATATTAAAACGGCGAAGAAAAACGTCGTCGTTACACAATGCTTCCAAAAGTGTGTTCGTTGACTTGAAAGGAGATTGGTTGATTAGTCAAATGATTTAGTGTAAATATACGATACCAATACATTTAACCAACCTCATTTACTTCGAAAGTAAAGATAGTTATGCCCGTGAGATAAAGAACTCGAACGCATTTTCGTCCCAAAGAAGAACACACTTTTGGAAGCATTGTGTATTGAAGTTTTTATTCGCCGTTCTTGTAAGTTCCACATATAAAGAGGCCTGCTGCTATGCGGCACATATATACATAATAGACTATTCCCAGAAAATTGTCAGTTCCCTCTTATCCGTGA
Organism: Phareas burnsi; assembly: GCA_018249415.1. NCBI lineage: Eukaryota > Metazoa > Arthropoda > Insecta > Lepidoptera > Hesperiidae > Phareas > Phareas burnsi. The sequence goes on along the minus strand of DWKL01000404.1, from coordinate 14,924 downwards.
CAATATTTATCTTGATGCAATAAATACAATCGAATAAAAAGGTGTTACGTACTTCATTATCTATTGAATTATCTTAAATTAGATAAATTCATCGCCACGTAGATGTTAGTGGATCCATCAGACTAGAGCGGGCAAGGCCATTGAATGCAATAACAATATATTACAGAACAGAAAAGGCCAGGAGAAACACGTCTAGTATTTCTAATTTCATCCTCGCACAGCTGTTTGGCAAGAAATGAAAGAAATGTTGTGATTTAGACGAACTAATAGTTATTGGTGCCCATTTTGAATCTTTAAGCGGTCGTTGTTTTAGAACGATGTCCATAGAATTGGGTTAAATCGATCCTTTTGCCAGCTAACAGTTTATTTTCCTATTTTAATCTTTGGAACATCATTTTGTAGTAGGTATATAGTTATATTGTATCTCAAACATCTATGTGTTAACGCTTACATTGCAAAGCATTTTATTTTATTAATATGTAGACAACGCAACTTTTGACAAACAATGCCTAATAATAATTATCATAAGATCCCAAAATAACTTCATTATTTTTTTTATAGTTATTTAAATGAGACAGGAATAATGTTAGTTTTACTGAAAGTGTATCTAATAAATGGTTGGATTAAAAAAAACATTGCAATGGCATGTTTAAAAAAACCTACCTATTACCGCGAGCAAAACAACAAGGGTCAATGGCTTGATAATATTCTCCGAGGCACGAACAAGATGCGGTATCTACCCATATCCGAGTACGTGACAAACGATAACCAGTAATCTGCAGCATCATAACAAACCCAATACACCAGATTACATCGTAAATCGAACTATAAATACTATTCTCGTTGCTCTGAGAAAGAGAGAGATTATGTAATACAGATTTCTGTTATTGGACATAATAAACATTCACTTATTTATTAGACGGATAGTATGTTTATATAGTAAGTAAATATAATTATTTTAATGTTTTAATATTTATAGACTTTGCCACATTTTGTAAATTTGGCAGAGATGACATCGTTGATAATTAAAAATGATGTCTTGACGTAATTACGCACGGCTGACGCACAGATCCGTCTCGACTGTTTTGCAATCCTTGTCCATAAATAGAAGTATTAGTCACTAAGGCCCGCTTGGCTTTTGGATCGTTTGAAAAACTACTGACATTTTGTAACCGCTTCCATTATACCCAGAGTTCAAGTGAACTTCTTAAAACATTCAGACAGTTCAAAATGTTGTTACTCAAATAAAATTATAAAAAAAATGTTTTTAAAACGGTTATAACTGTCACCATTGTTTAAAAATTATGATCACCGATTAAATACAGCATAATTAGAGTATTATTGTAATTTATCTAGTGACATAACATCGGTTTATAAGGAACGCACCAAGAAAGTCTTAGAACACATGATTATATAACAGACGCGTTGATAATATTTTAAATAAAACATATTTTATAACAGACGTATAAAAAATACTTTAACACTGCATTCCAGAACATTGCTAACCAATAACGCCATTGAGTGAATAAATATTATGGGAAACCGGTAAGCGACGCAGAATTCCATTATGATGAGTGCGCAACTCGCTCCGAGTGGATCTTTAGCATAATCCTTAGAGGGCGGGCACTAACCCAGCACCGCGAGTATGCAATCACCTGTTGTGTCGCACGTTTGATATGACTAGGGCCTGAACCCGGAAGCGACACGAAGCGCTCACGCATGTACCGGCGGCTGAAATTACGCTCTCTTTACTCCAACACGTTTCTTATTCAATATCTACTTATGCAAACCAGATACTTCGAACCGACGTTTACTCCACACGAGTAGATCGAACGATAGATTTATTCGAACGCTAGAGCCAGACACGCCGCAGCTTTAAGTCACTAAGAACTTTAAATATTAAGGGTCATGGACGCTTGATATTACCGAGTTATGCAGTTTGAAATATGTACAAGGAAAATTATATAACTCGCAATTACTGCAGAAAAGCTACAAGTTAATAATGTCAATCATAACATAGATATAAGATAAGTTAATCGCGTTTGAAGCAAACAAAGCGAGACTGCTCGAACGCAACTAAGACATGATCCGTCTTCACCGCAGTGTTACATCACGCGCACTTTCTAACAGCGACGACGTGCTGTAGGATTTATATCGCTATCGGCTCTAATTAAAGTATCCGAGCGATGGGATAACGGCCGACAACTACGGCTGAATTACACGTTACCAGCGGATACTGTCAAGATGGTATGTAATTGGAAACAATGGGATTGTGCAACAGAACCAACTTCATACTTTCAGTTTCCTTTCAAACAATAAACTTCCTCCGTGTAACGACGTGCAAGTAGTTCGCGCAAATAACCACAAAATACAAACCAAATATAATTGCATGTAAGTAGTTATGTGTGGCCGTCAAGTGTGGCTAAAATACCGACGCATCGAAACACAATCATGGGTGACGCGTCGCAATCGGAATGTTGATGTAAAATGCATGCAGCACACTGCGCTGGATAATTGGAGTGCACAGTGAGTAGAAAGAGGTACCGCATCCGCGTCCGACTCCCGTCTGACCGAGTTGAAATTTGAGAAGATTCGCCTGGAAAAGCGTAAAGGTGAGACGGGGCTCTGAAGCGATGCGAGCAATGCGAATGGCGAATGTGTAAGACATAGAAAGCACTTTAGAAAGGAATCGAAGGTGCGCGTGGCCCGCAGACGATGGCGAGGTGAGCGGCCCGCCGCGCCGCGTTGCGACATCACGCGGAACTGACGGCCTTCGCAGTTAACCTTTTAATTACCAGCTTTTTCGCATGCTTCTCTCAATCAAGCAAATCAATTTATTTTCAGAGTAAGGTTTTAGATTTTTTTTACTCCCTTTACTTACCCCTCCCTACTCCCTCCCTAGTACCGATCCATAAGTATATCCATATGTTTGATGGTCTTGCTGTATCATTGTTCAATCTTCCCTACACTCTTAGCACCATTCATTTGTTACATACAGCTGCTTCAGATGGTTCTTAAATAACAATCAAATTGTTTTCCTCCTACGACCTTCGCTCTTAACCTTTTAATCGCCAGCAATTTTGCAAACTTTGATGTCAGTTACATTCGTACTTTCTGTCAATTTATTCTCTGTGTAATCTAACTGTATCATAACAGTGGATATAGATGAATACTCAAGTTATAATATTAAATTGATAGTTATCCTGTTACATATGCCTTAGAGTTTTCCCTGTAAATTAATCATCATTTGTACTTGGGATGTAAACTTATGTAATTCAGTAATCAATTGAGAACGCAAGTGTCCAATCGGTATTTAGAAAAGGCGTTCGTGGAAGAATTTCATTAAATGGTGCGCAATATCTCATACGTTCCAGAGGCGATCTCCAATCGCGGCGGGCGGTGCGGCCCCTCAATTGTCGTGCGCTGATCGGCGGGCCGTGGCACGCCCGGGAGCTTCAATAGCCCAGTGTATATTTTATGGCAGTGTACGCATATTCACTGTTAAAGTGATGAACTCACTCGACCGGCGGGCGTCGCGGCGATATTTTGAAGCCGAGAGCCAGTTCGGGCTCGTCAGCTGACGCTCAGCTGTTACGCTCATCAGTTCTCGTTTTGAAATACAAACGACTTCTGGCGAGGTAATCATGTTACTTAATCTTAACGATTGCTATAATAACGAGATATAATTATGTAGGTGCGATTCCACTTGTTGCCATATCTTTTTATAACGACGCGGAAATATATAAACACTCGTGTTGACGAAAGACAAACAAAAGTGCCAATTAAATCGAAATCCGACGATCAAACACTTTCATTATTTACAATCCGTTTCGTTTTGCGAAATAAAAACAAGATTGTAATAACACATTGCATAAATCTGGTGGATGGCGTCTGGCGAGGCTGTCACTACGTTTGAGTAATGTTGCCGGGTCCAATCTGAGCGCTCGGCCGTGCTCAACAGCTGCACTCATCTCTCCAACCTTTGAAGTCACCGCGAATGTGAATGTAACTGACACGTCATTTATTCATGCTCGAACAAACGAATGTGGTATTAATTATGATATTAACTTTACTCATCTATTACTAAGTCCATTGTTTCCCTTGTTCAGACGTTAACAATAATGAATCATAGACAATACATTTAAAATGGGGATCAAGCGTATATCTGCATTTAAATTTTACAATCCATAATTTTTAACTAATTTAAAATAGTATATTTTTTCTTTTACACGTAGAAAAACATGATTAAGTTCATTCAATTACAGCTAGTCGTCGTGCATATTCTAGTAGATACAAAATCTCGCGAAAATTAAAAGAATATGGATTATATAGCTTCCACATAACAATGTTAGGGATATTGATTACAATGAGTATGGGTTTTCTGTAACTTGCAATATCGATTTATATACGCCACTGAACTAGAAGCGCTTGGTAATGAAGTTTAGAGGCAGATACCTACTGATATTTATAAAATTATATGAAATACCTTCACAGTGAAATAAAATTTTATGATTGTACGCACAAGATTCCGCGAATGTTTTTCAATTTATTTTATACTCCTTAATTACTTTGCTAAGACGTTTAAAAATAATATCCATTGCAAACGTTTTAGAACAGAGAGCAAAATTAATTGGTTGTGTTACTGAAATATTGACAGAATGCAATAAAATCATTTTTGTTTTTGTTGCGTGTTTGTTTGATCGCGGATTCCTAAAAGTAGCAGTGTGGCCGTATTCAGAAACGGTTATCTTTTAAATATCTCTTTAAATATAAAAATTGAATTTTTACAATTGTAACATCTCCGTCTATAATTTCAATATAACTTTCTGAAGGATTGCGTTTGTTTTCAAAGTACAAAGCATAAAAAAACCTTTTTTATTCCATCTAAACTGATCGGGCTAATCCTAAAAATTTCTAAACCAATTTCTTCGATATGACGACGACGACGATTTCTTCCATCACACAATGATAGAGGAATTTAGTGGATGTCGCTAAAGCTACATTTTATCTCTAAAATGTTTAGATTTCGTACTTAAATATATTCTTCAACGATACGCGACACTGTCCGCGTGCATACTGAAACCCGTATAATAAGCATAAGCATAGTCAATTAAAAACAGAACACCCATGCAATGATAGTACCCATTACAGAATCATAATTGCAACCCTTAGAGCTATGAGCTACCATCATTATCGTTAACACATTAACTGCGGTAAACACACCTATTGTGTTACTGTCCGCGCCACCCGTGCGGCTCGCGCGCATACGGTGTCGCTGTACTGGAACACGCCTGTAGCGTTACGCGCCACACGGGTGGATCGTTTCAACATTACCGCCGCAGTGAGTGTGTTAACCAAAGATACGGACCCATTTATCCTGTTATATTATTTGTGGATCTAGGACGAATCTGGTAAAACCAAACGCTTGGTGTTTTCCACTTCGTCACGTCGATACGGTATGTTTATGAAGTTACATTCTGCATCAACAGTCACGCATTCGTTCATTCAGTTGCGAGTCTTTGTACTTTACAATTATTTTATATAGAGCATCGAACAAAACACGACTAAATAGCTTTTAATTTATTAAATAGCTTAGAAATTTAGAACACAATCGATGTATGCATTACATTGAGATCAATTCGCAGCAGTATATTTAGATATTCGCTTGTCGTCGCCGACCGCGACATACTCGCATTTCTAATGGGTTCCTCGTTCACGTATATTTTTTATTAGTCACACATTTACAATAAATTATACCATTTAATTGTCTTGGTATATTTCAAAATAATTGCAATTTTAAACGAATGTAAAACTGTTTTTTTTTCTTGGAATCTACTGGACTGATTCAGACTGGACTTCAGGTAAGCATAAAAAATAAACAGGAAGTAAGTTTTTTTTTAGATCTAAAACGTTCCCACCTACTTTTTTTTCTTTATGTTTGAATAGTAGCAATCGAGAACTTTTATGGAACTCGTATTCGTATGTATACATAACAACAATATGTTTTGTATGGTAAATATTATTTATAATGAAATATTTATAGTTATTTAATCATAATATGTAGTGATGTTAAAGTCAAGATATATTTAATTAAAAAAAGATCACGTGTTGATGAAAGTATATACCACGAAATGCAATAAATAATGAGTTTAATTTGAATAGCAAATGTATAACGCACGTGCTAACGTCACTAACTACACGAAAAACTAATTACAATGACACATATAAAATTATTTGATTGAATACTATATCTTACGGTATATATCACAAATTTGGTGAATAATTAGAAGTTTTCCTGTGCTTCATACTCAATCTTATATTTACAAGATTCCACAGTAATCTTTTTATATTTTTATGTATTGAACAGAGATGTTCACTGGTTGTAGATATCTATCGCAAAGTGCGTTTTATAAAGATTGCTTTACATGAGACCTATTTGACTGATAAGCTTCCATACAGCGTCTGTATGAACCATCTATATATTTGGTCACTTAAGTTGGTGTAACACCTTACACAATAACACTGCTACAACAACAAGTGGTAGAACTTACTGTACGACCGATGGTACCACCGCCGTCCTCACAATCCGCCGTCAAGCAATTCTTGTTTCGGTCGGAGAATTGCGACTGCCGGGTACACTCGCAAGCGAGGCAACCATCAATTCTCATTTTCAGTCCTGGTTGAGGTCAGATGTGAGAGATGTGGATGTTGATGGGTTGTAAAGACATTTTACATCCAGTAGCTCTCGCCTCTTGTAATATAAATACATAACCATCCATATAAATTTAACATATTCTTTTTAATAGTGTTTAAAGATGGAGAGTGTCAAGATGTACTTTTAGGGACCAATAAATTATGTAGAACATAGCGATATAAACTTGTTGATAGCAACGTAGTTTCTCTAATCTGCTTCTGAATTATGGTACGGAGTATGTTGTCATATCTAAGAATATGGGCACGCGACCTAAACACTGAACCCGGTGCGTAATAATTGCTCCACTAAGAGCGTATAATTAACTTTATCAATGGTGGCCACGTTCCTCTTATCTATGTGCTCTTTGTCGCGTAATTGCAAAACGATGCATAATGAATCACGGCTGCACGCAGCTCCAGATGAGACCATACATGTACATGCATAATACTATAGTTATGCATGTACATGTAACAGGACTCATGATATATATGCCACGTGTCCTTACACTCGTTATCATAAGAAGTTCGTTGCATACGGATAATTGCTTTATGATAATTTGTTCTACACCTGCGAGAAAATAAACAGGAAATAAATACATTGTTGACGAGATGTGATTATGGCGTAAAAAGGTTTGTCTAACCGCATCGGTTTATATGGAGAAAGTCATTGTATAGGTATATCATCATCATCAACCCATTAATGTCTCACTGCTGGGCACGGGTCTCCTCTCAGAATGAAAAGGATTAGGCCATAGTCCACCACGCTGGTCAAGTGCGAATTGGTAGACTTCATACACCATCAAGAACTTTATAGAGAACAAAGAGAGTTTCTTCACAATGTTTTCCTTCACCGTTGAAGCAAGTGATAATTAATTTCTAATACGCACAGAACTTCGAAAAATCAGAGGTGCGTGCGGGGTTCGAACCCCGGAACCCCAGTATGAGGGGCCGGTATCTTAACCACTAGGCTATCACTGCTTTTTGTATCTGCCTTATATATAGGTATATACCTATTCGGAATTTAAGCATTTCCTTTTGAATTGATGGGTACTGAACGGGGCCGCTTATTAGAATTTGCATCTCTTGTTAGTTTAATTAATAAGATATCACTTATGATCTTATATACAATGTTATTAGTTTTGTACACATTATAAATGTGTTTAAATTTCAATAATATTTATAAGAATTGTGTACTTTACTGTAGTTTTATGTTAAAAGAGTAGTAAACGAGCGCGCAGGCCATCTGATGTAGCGTGGACACTGCAGCCCATTGTCATCCACATTTTACCTCAAACGGTAGTACTCCAAAGGATACCGGTCGCCTCACTTGCAAGTGTACCCGACAAGCGCGTCTCTTCAACCGCCGATAGATTAGAACTGCTTCACAGCGGATTGAGGGGGCGTGGTACCTCTGGTACAACTATAGCTTTAAACATATTTTATTAACTTAGTCTAAGTAAGTAGATCGTCAATGCAGAACGCTTTATGGAAACGTATCAATCAAAGATTTAAGCAAAATTGTAGCAAATTCATGGCACCTTCAAATGGTATACACACACGTGTGTGTGGGGGGGGGGAGGATGAGTGCGTGCGTAAGTGCGTCCGTGTGTGTGTGGCGGGCGGGGGAGGGGGGTATCGTGCGTACGTGTGTGTCCTGAGCATGAACTGCCTTGCCTAACAAAGTGAGGAGGACTAAGGACCATCTAATTATATAAAAAAGAGCCAAAATGCCGTAATGGAAGGGAGATCCTTAGAGTTTTCCTAATCATTCTTACGTTTTCTTTTTATAGCATATACGTAGCAAACGGGCACGCAGTCCATCTAAAGGTAGATTAGAATAATCGCCTATGAAGATTTGAAGGTAACACCAAGTAGAATGGCAGTCCCACTTGAAGTTAGCCACATGCGTTGCTACCCTTGAGGGCTAAGTGGAAAAGCGCTGAGTAAGGTAGCTATTATACAGCACATACGTATAGAGCCGAACGACGAAGGATATTACCACCATGTAAAACGTTTATTGTTTAAATATTAAAACAGTTAATATATAAATATTATGTACACATACAATGTATATTATACAAATTATGTAAATGCTTTCCGGCATCGGAACACACGTACAATTGGGCAGTGCGCAAAACGCCGACAGGAACAATGAGAAATTCTTTAACATGACCGACTCTACATTACCATACAACAAGATGGCTCCCAGCAGGCGCCCATTTTGCTTCGTACGTACCTGTAAAAGTGCAAACAATAAATGAGTCACAATCGGAACGATAAATATTTATTTCTAACGGAACGTGTGCATACTGGGTTTCATAATGAAAGTTGTTTCGCCTACATTGTCTGATGGGACATCGCAGTTTATTGATCTAATAAAATGACAATTAAGTAATCTAAACAAAACAACTTTTTTGTTCATAATATATGTATACATGTTTAGTTCGCATAATATTTGCAGACTGAAATGTCCATATTACGGACATTTTAGTCCGCCCAAAGTGACACTAGGTACGAATTATAATTATATATATTTTCCTCCATTGTCATCTCTCCATTGTAATTTTGGCGAATAAAATATGGCAAAATTTGTATAATTGCAATCATATATATGGCAAGTAATTTACACTGCTAATAAAAAAGATTGTTGTTTGGTCCGGTTGATATGGAATCAGTTCACAAGTCACGTTTTGAATGGAAATGTAGAGCAACTGGCCACAACGATGTTAGAACCAATTTCGATCATCTTTTACACGTATTTATGTCATGAGAGATTATATTATACAATATGAATATACATATTGAGCGGTATCAAGTAACGAGCTAGAGAAAGTCGGCTTGATTTATTTCTATTGCCTAATCGTGACGTAACTGGCGTAGCTTTGAATGAACTACAAATCTGCAGTGAAAATGAATTCATATAGTTCAAACGACTGAATTACAATGATCGCAACAAATCAATATACTTTGTTCATTGAAAAAACCATTAACAGAATTCACTTATAGTCACGTTTTGATGTAACGCGTATGAAAGTAAACTCCGCGTAGTATTGATGCGTCAGAACAGTAATTTCATAAGTAGCGTACTCTAATAAACGCGACGCCATTGTTTTGTTTGCATCCACGTAATAGCGTTTCTCAGAATTGTTATATTAACAGAGACTAACAGCAACGGCAAGCCACCATAAAATTAACCATTTTTTATACGTAAACTGAACGTAATACATTGCTTCAACTTAATTAAATTGTATTTATTACTGTCATTGTGCAATCGATCTGTAATGTTTTAATCGGCAAGTAATAATGGACAATTAAATAAACTGCTTCCCTCTTTCACGTTACAAATGAAATGGAATCAGTAAAGGCGTAGTCTTTAAGATTCTGAGAGCATCGATTAATTTATTTAGTGACTGTTTTTAGCTTAATAGATAGATCATTTTAAATTGAATTCAATTGAATTGTTATTTAGTAGTTGCGCTATATAAGTAGGTAGGATTGAAAAGGACAATCAGACTATCGCAATTCCCGTGAATCCTGTCCATACGAACTCGATCAAACAGAATGGAAGTCGAATGAGTCTCTTAATTGACATTCGTGCAATGCAAATGAGCGACTGAAATACTTGCCGCGATGGTCGCATCGCTTCCTCGAGATTATCGCGCGGTCACATTCTATTGGAGGAGGAGGCCTAAAGATTGTATTGGGTCTAATGTGTGCATGCATGTCTTTGGAAGTATGCAATTTTAATTTATATCACACGACAGGCAATGCGATATCAAGAACGTTGCCTTTTCTAGAAGAAAATATCGTATGTACCTACTATCATCGACAAACTTGTACCACTACACTCGTTTGTTTAAATATCTGTCGTACGAAAAGTCACTGTGTTTGTAATATAAAGTTCACCCACAAAAGGTACTGCAGTATCATAGTAAATTGTGTCCCATCAGTTGTCAGGGCGACCAGTATCCACAATGGGACATTATTAGGTCGCACCAACATAATTGTATCTTCAATCTTGTCATTGACGCTCAAATTTCATGCAAGTTAAACACAGTTAAAAATGGGAACACCCTTCATGGTTCAATTCCGCACACTTTCTTTGTAAAATGCTATTGTGTGCTAGTTAAGTGTGGTAGGGCAAAGACGAGGCGTTCCAACTTAGTCCTCAGGGTAGCAACGCATCGGTAGCCGATGTGCGGTAAAACTTGAACCATGCCTAGGGATGATGACTACCATGACTTGATGCCAGATCGACTGCACTTGCTACTTTTATGAAATAAAAAAAATCCTCAATCTTATCCATGTTACTTTTTCATGGGCGCGTAAATTTGCATGCAAGTTGAACACACTCGGTTAATGCTGGAAAGCAACATAATTAACAAGAGTGACCCGTTACGTCGCGCTTATTGTCGAGGTGGTACATTAACAGTATTAAAAGCTAAGGACCGGAGGTCGACTTTTTACGTCGCCGGCAGGAGCCAGCCGGCCTGCACAGCGAGCGCCTCGCCCACGGGCGCTATCGATCGCCGCCCCTCGCATCCCCGATGCACCTCTCACCACTTGTTACATCTCCCGCCGATACCTACCCCCGCGGAAATCCAGCTACAACGCTCTGTACGCGATTTGTTATCGACGCCCCCTCATGCATTGAGATATGTTAAACGTTTCAATATTCTGTATTGTACGATTTTGTACAACACTAATTGAAGGCTTAATCAGTAACTAGCTGTACTCGCGCCATAATCCGCGTTGATTTTAAGAGTCGGTAACATAAGACGACAATGAAGTTCACGTGAGCTCATCATGCTTCTAACTACTACTGTATTACGTGTAATCAGCTCAAGAGTACGTCCCTATCTTATTGGCGTGTAACTATAATGCGAAAGTAACTCTTGTCTATTATTTAGGAAAAAGGAAAAAAATCGCCTATGTCTTTCCTTAGGACGCAAACTATTTCCTTGCCAAATGTTATCGTAATCGATTAAGCGGTTCAGGCGTGAAAAGGTAACAAACATTAATTCTAATAATAATCCATAGTATATGGATTCCATATATATATATATATGGATTCTTACAATAAGGTGAACAAAAAAAAAATTGACAGTAACTGGTCTTTTTTCACTTGAATTAAACGTAAATTAGACAGAAGTTTTGTTACCACAGATATTATATGTGTATATATATATATATACACACACGCACGTGTCGTGTGTATGTATATATATATATACACACACACACACACACACACGTGCGTGCCTAATGTTAAGTGGCCATTACGGTTCATGGACACCCCACATTGAGCTTAAATAGGACTGGAGTTCTATCTGTTACTACTCCTGAGGACTAAGATGATTGCCTCGCTACAAGTGTACCCGGCAACCACACCTCTCCAACCGAAACACAAGAATTGCTTCGCGGCGGATTGTGAGGACGACAGTAATACTCACCCAGACAAAATATATTTGTACCACCTAACAAAAAATATATATATAACTAGACAAAAAAAAAGAAAGCGCATAGAAAGTATTAAATTCGAAATTCAAGCACCGATAGAAAATTATTATAATCAGTCACATTAATATTTTTTCATTTCAAACAGCGAGTAGAAATTTCACGCTTGCACGATTGTAAATTCATATCATCACAGATTGTTGACGTTCTATTGCAGTTGCCTACTCGCGATTAAATAAAAAATATGTTAGAGCAGACACAATAGAGTTGCATGTTATTAAAGTATTGTAATGTTGCATCGAAAGGCATAAAAATAAATTGTTAACTTCGCTGTGATTAACTATGTTAATACAATTGCATACAAATATATAAAAGTGTACAAGAAGCTAACACAAATGATATAAATCAGCTTAGATAGTAATTAAATATTTTAGTTAGCGTGTTAACGTAACGAACTGGCCGTAAAATCAGTGCCGTAATTAATGTACGTTTGGCAACTGAAACTGAATATATCTATAAATAAAACTGAAGTTGTTGTACAATTAAACAAAATACTTGCTATTATATACGGTCATATTGCCACTAAATGCACTGAACACTTGGTAGAACTACAATAGTTAGTCCAAGGAGGTCCGGCGAGGCAACCATCTTAGTCCTTAGGAATAGAATAGTAACGCATGTACATAAAACCTTAGAAAGGACTTCAGTCCTGCTTGAGATTATCTGTGTGTTTCCATAGGTTGCAGTAACCACTTAACATCAGGACGTTAGTTTGCTATTCTTATCAGAAAAAAAAAACTTATAGAATTAACGTTCTTCTTTTAAAAAATATTTTTATCTAGTTTTAAAAACTGCTGCACTGAAGTAGACGTAACTTAATATCATAACTTTGTATTTTTAATTAATAACTGCGGTTCTAAATTGTTCTGTTCCGATTTTAAGAGTATGGTAAATGTGCGGCAGCGGTGCAAGTATTTCTATGTAAAAGAGCATTTAAAAACTTCGTGGTATGTAATTTATCATATTTATTACAGACCTGAATACAAGAGTTTACAAATACTATACTTATTGCAGCGATATGCAAATCTAAACATATATTTGTAAATACTTATTGCACGCGTTTTCCCGCCAAAAAAATATGGCCATCGCAACGGCCTATGACCGGGGCGTTAATGAATCAAAGCCGCAGCAGCAGCAGTCAAAATCAGCAGCTAAGCGCGAAATAAAGAATGCATGAATGAATGATCGAACGAACCAAAGAATTAGAGTGAAGGAATGAATTCAAATATTTTTTTCTAAAGTAGAGTCAAGCAGTGTACTTACATGTACTACAAAAAATCGTGCAAAAATTAAAAATTTTACCGTGAGGAACGAATAAGCGACATTTAGCTCTATAATGCGGGGAAGCCGGTTAAGAACAAAATGTTCTAACTGGCGGATCAGCAATAGATATAGCAATAGATTAAGTATTTGTCGGATATCTAGTTATGATAAAGTATAGTGCAATTCTCCGTCGTCCAGCTTATCGCCGCCGCAGCCGATAACGAGGCGGTGGCGCACCCTCCCGTCAGTTGCAACCTTGCGCATACACACGTAAAATATTAACTACGTAGACTTTAAACTTCAAATACGCACTGTTTTACGATCGCAGAATATGTCATTCATATCAACAGTCAGTAAAACATAATGCCAGGATTACATTGTCATTAAAAATACAATATTTTATTCAATTTGCCATAACACAATAATTATGCTAGCCTTTCTAAAAACAATCACATCACTTAGTTACGCACTCACTTAAAGTAGAGTAAATCTTGCCATTTGAAGCCTGCGTTTAAGAAGTTTACGGACATGAATTTGATTATTTCAAAAGTCTAAGCCGAAGCGCATATTCGTTGTTCGTAAGAGCTAGTTGTCTCGCAAATATTGACACAGACATTAAACACCTCTAAGGTTACTTCAACACAAATTTTACAATATTGGCGTTTTTTTAATATAGTCCGTAAAAGTTGGAATAACTACTAAATTCATGTAAAGTGTGCCCAAAGAAAACAAATAGTTTCGTAGAAGTTAAATCATCAGATTGCTTAAAAACGCAATATTTATAGCCAATTCGATATGCAACATTAGATAAATCATAATAAATGAAACATTGCAATTTAAACGCCACCATTAAAAATAGAATTTTCTGAAATAAATTACGTATATACCTTAATTTATCATGCAAAACAACAACGACGTTTAATCTGTTGATAGGAAAAACAAATGGCGCGCCATTTTTATTTTGTCGCTCATTTAGTTCGGACGATTTTGAGCAGAGATTTGACGTTCATTTGTGTCAATGCAAATTGTTATTAGAAGTATATATATACATACATAAAATATGTTGTTATTTAAACAAATTACATAATATTATACGTTACATTATGTGATATTATCGTAATATTGCCGGATGTACTTATGCTGTTATCGAATCCGACATTTTGCAAACGGCACAAAAATATACATTATTATACTACTTTAGGGGATAAAAACATATTATTAAATTTATTAACTATTGATGAACCGTCACTGTAAGTAGTAACAATAGAAACATAAATAAACTTAGGCCAAAAGGATATAACCCAAGGCTGTGAAAACTATTTAAAACAACTATATATAGGTTGTATAGGTAGCAGAACTCTTTGATGTTCTCCTTCTCACCTATTTCTCCTTTAAAGCAGCTGTGTAACACGTGTGTTTTAGTTTGTAGGCTATGGTAAAGCAGATACACT
>DWKL01000403.1:0-19412 GCA_018249415.1 Phareas burnsi | reverse complement strand
TAATCCTCAGGAGTAGTAACGCATCCATATACGACCTCAAACGGAACCTCGGTTTTGTTTGAGGTTGGATTTGGGTGTCCATGGGCTGTGGTGACCACTTAACATCAGGTGGCGGGCACGCTCGTTTGCTACTTTACAAACTAAAAAAAAACACGGAGTGTTTTATATAACGTACGCGAACACTAAGAAGTCGGTGGTAGAACTATGTATAACAGTTCATCCGGGGAGATACCACCGCCTCCCTTATGATCCGCCATGAAGCTATTCTTGTGTTTCGGTTACAGAGGCGTGGTTGCCAGGCACACTCACAGCGAGGTGACCATCTTAGTTCCGTCGTGAAGCACTTGCGTCTAGAGAGGTGAGGTTGCCGGATAAACTACAGTGAAGCGACCATTTTAGTCGTTAGAAGTACTAACGCGTCTACGTACGACCTTAGACAGGGCTTCAGTCCTGTTTGGAGTTAGATGTGGATGCCACTGGCTACAGTGATCACTTAACATCTCGTGGCCTGCGGGCTCGATTACTACTTTTTGCGTATAAATTTTTTTTTTGAAATCATCTCCTAAGGTATCCCCAGGATGGTAGGGATAGTAAACCTCATTAGGCACACGACTAGTTGCTCAATGAGATCAGCTAAAACAATATAATCATGCAGTTGCACGTTATTATGATGTCAGAAGAATTTGGTATCACACTTATTAAGACTGACAGGATATGGGGTGATTCCACTCAGTCCAAAGTGGCAAGGACGCACATGATCGAGTTCAAATAGGACTGGTTTATTTGGAGTTAGCTACCGATCCATAGATACGATTCCAGGGATCCGGTACATATCCAGGGGTCAGACCACTTAACATTAAGCAAACTCTGAACTCCTTTGCTACTCATGTGAACTATATAAACAGCTAAGTCCATACTTGACGACCTGCGTGGCGCAGCAGTTACTATACGTCTGACAGAGGATTCCGGGTTCGATTCCCGGGCAAGTATCTAAACGATGAATTTAGATTTCTGTTCTGGGTCTGGTTGTTTGTGTACTTATGTTTCCATGGCACATCTTCTCTTTCTTATCATTTTTCTTATCCATGGCACCCATGACACAGGCTACCCAACTGTGTGTGTATGAATGTAGAAACATTTTCTTTTTATTTTCTACAATTACATAAATCTGCAAATTAAGTATTTTACGTGTTTCTCTTCTGTAACCATTTCATTTGCAGAATAAAGCACCAAACGAGCTTAAAGTTTCACTCTTAGACTAAACGACCCAGCAATCCTTTGAACACTTCGCAGCGTATTGAAATAGAAACCTTTAGAAACCTTTCTTAAGTGGTTTGCCACGTTGCTTCCCCGCGCTGCCAGAGAGCCTATTGTATTATTGTTTACTTTGAAAACCTCACAAAGAACTTCAAGTCTAGTTTATTGTAAATGAATAAATATATCTTGTAACTATTATTTTAAAAACTATTTATAAAAACGATTTATTTCGTTTAAAAAGAAACTCTGCCTTTTTCTATCTTCTGTCTCAACCCGGAGAAAGTCGGAGCATGCTGTTAGTCCAATATAAACGTAATACCGAATCCATCTAAAATTTGCAGATAAAACAATTGTTATATTGAATTCAGTGATAATAAAAGACATGTAAATAACATATAGGTTGCTCATTAAATAGATTTTTGGTTAAATCCAATCATATAGAAATATAGGTTTTGTAAAATATAGAAATTTTTTAAAGCGATACATTTTTTGTTTTTGTATAAGCCTATGGGGACACTTGCGAATTGTCAGTTACAATATATCTTTTTAAGTCGACTGCTGGTTCGGAACAGTGAAAATATGGGTTTTTGTATAGACATGCCTGTAAAATATAGCTAAAACCAACTTTCCATCGAAAATTTTGCAATGTAAATGTTTGCAAATAAGTCACAAATGAATGAAAAATGGTTTTCTTGCAGTTATTACGAACTTAAGTATTTTGATACTAATCAAAACAATATACTTAGAAGTAATTTCAGAATTTGAGACAACAGATTTCAGTTTTTATTTATTAAATTTTACTTTCCATCCAGGCATTTCATCAGAATACTTTTTGAACTTTACTTTACACTTTCCCAATATTTAAACCGATATGGTTCTCAGTTCGATACATTTGTCTTACGATTCTGAACAGATATATCCCCTGACTTTACTCGTCCAATTTTGATTTACTCTTTGTAGATTGAATATACCATTAAAATAAAGCATCCACCTATTTCTGCCTCATAATAGCAGTCTGGTTTCAAGATTGCGGTAACGCATACTCAAGACGTTCCATCTTAGTTTTCTGAGCTAGCAATGTATCTGTGACCGGCCTTAGGTAGAATCTCGTTTGGGTTGGTACCCATGGGCTACAGTGACCATTTATCACCAGGTGGACGGTATGTTCGTTTGTTACTTTCATGCTTTAAACACATAATTAAATTGAACGAATTTCGTTTAACTTTTCGGGACACTGTGAAAAAAAATTCAAATAATACAGAAGTCAACTGGAACTTCAAACTAGAGCGTATACATAAGTTTTCAAAAAGAAACAAACGAGCGTTCAGGCTATATAATGTTAAGTGGAAATTGAAGCCCATGGACAACCACATCTAACCTCAAAAAACACTGAAGTTCTATCTGAGGTTGTACGTAGAAGAGACACTACTCCTGAGGACTAAGGTGGTCGCCTCGCTATGTGTGAACGCAAAACTGCTTCACGGCGGATTATGAGAGCGGCGGTGGTACTTCTCCGGACGAACTATAGTTCTACAACATATCGTAGTAGATAACTTCGATCGAAGCTATACCAAATAAGATCGGGAAGCAGTCTTACTAAAAAATAAATATATTTTTTTAGAATACAAATAATAAACAGAATCCGCAATATTGGGACGTCTGTCGCTATACTATTTACGATTCACGTTAGAGAAGCATTTACGTTATGTTGTTGCATTCCGGATTACTATTTGGAATTCGATTACAATGTTGTCACCAATGTTACGCTAACTCCAGATACAATGGAACATTCGCTTATGTAACACATTTACTATGTGTTACATAAGCGAATGCGCTTCACGTGTACTGATTTGCGTCTATAAGGACTTTGAGTAAAGGTATAATGTGGAACGCTTTAGAGATAATTTGACTTGACTGCCGAAGAGAAGGGTAGTTTCAAGAGGTGTTGGCGTTACCGGAAATAGAGAAGTGCATAAAAGTAAGAGAAGACAGAGATGCTGATCTTTTACTCGCTCATTTAGCCGTTAAAGAGTTATTATTGTCGTTAATTAAAATAATTTCAATATTTGTGTGTTTCATTGTTTTTCTTAACATCCGTTTTTTTTTTTTATGTTTGTAAAATAGCAAACCAGCATGCTGCCACCTGATGTTAAGTGGTCACCGCACCCCAAGGACACCCACATCCAACCCCAAACAAAACCGAAGTTCCGTTTGAGGTTGTATATGGATGC
Source organism: Phareas burnsi (assembly GCA_018249415.1). NCBI lineage: Eukaryota > Metazoa > Arthropoda > Insecta > Lepidoptera > Hesperiidae > Phareas > Phareas burnsi. The sequence goes on along the minus strand of DWKL01000403.1, from coordinate 15,924 downwards.
GTCACTACTCCTGAGGAAAAATGTGTATTAAAGTGTTACAGGCCGTGTGCAGAGTAATATTCCATACTTCATTATTATACGATACTTACTGATGTGATCGCTTTCGAACTGTTATATCACACGCAAAGATCCCTGGTCAGCGCCCACTTTTATACGAAAATTCATTTTAAGCAAAAATATATCACGTTTACATTTAAATAATATATACATTTTAATAATTGGTTTTATGCAACACAATCCTTCTTCTATTACCAATAGATTTATTTAGGACCGTAACCGGTAACTATGTTGGATATTAACAAAATATATTTTTTATTTAGGTATTTTTGAACACTGTTTACCTAATACTAATTATTTTTTGCGAACCATCTACATATGTTATACATTCTTAGATCTCGTTATTTTCCGGACCAAAAGTCATTTCAAGTGCACACAAAAAGCGTCCGAGCTTGCCTCGCTATGCCTTTTCTATTATAAGATCTCTCCCATACTCATGTTCCGTTCTGCAAATACCGGAAGAGATAAAATAAAGGGCCACTACTGACTGACCCTTTCAAAACCTACAAAGAAAAACACAAACTATTTTTAGTTTAGATACTTTAGTAGTGTACTTTTGAGTCCTATTCATGCATCTGCTTATTGTGTTCGCTAACTAAAATAGGCCTTCCCATACTACGATTCTGAGATCCCTATGGGGATTAGGATGGGTAGCTGGGCGTCTCGCTTCTTCCCTATAATGTATAAGAGAGATACTAATATGAAAACCGCCAATTTGAATCACATTCTTTCTGGAGCGTATTATATTATGTTTTTTTATATTTAAACCTAGCGTTATGGCAGACGAGCCACCTGATAGAAAATGGTCATCGTCGCCCGTAAGCATTTGCAACACCAGCAGAATCGTGAACGCACCACCGGCCTTGACGGAGAGCTCTTTTAGGACCTTTGAACAACCCCATGTCATAACGCTCCCGGAATACCTCACAAGGAAGCTCGTACATGTTGGTTATGTTTTTTACGATGCTTATTACATACAATACAACCCCCACCCCCAAACTCTACGTGCTCGCACCATCATGGTCTTTCAGGTACAGTTATGGGGAACATCAAATTTCCTTTATGAAACACGATTGGCCATACATAGCGGTTGTGTGTCGACATATAGGAGACATTTTTGATATTCTGACATACACCCGGGGCCTGATGTTTCGCTTGTGCGGTATCAAATCGCTGTGCAGCGGAACATTCAAACGACCCCAATGTGAAGCACACGGAGTCAATGCGGACTATATATATATATATATATACACACAATCATCATCTACATAGAACTATAAGGTTTCCCTTTAAATATTATGTAACAATTTGCCTTTCTGCCAGCTTTTATACCTATCAGCAAAGATACAAAGATTATTATTCAAAGAGAATCCCGTCGCTTGTCATCTTAACAGACTTTAAATCCCCGGACTTTGTACACAAAATTGCGGAGTAGAGCTTATTTGCATAATTGAGTTCAAAATCAATATTTGACTTCCCAACGACCTTTGGCCAAAGTTTGGACTAAGTTTTAACTTTCCATTTCATAATTAAGTTAGGAAAGTAGATTTTTATAGCTTAGTTACAACATGTGCATACAGTCTACCTGATGGTTAGTGGATACTGCCGCCCATGGACATCTGTTTTCAATCCAGGCAGGCACACTCTATATGTTGCCAGGCACACATATACCGAGGCGACCATCATAGTCCTCAGGAGTAGTGAGGCATCCATATACAGCCTCAAACGGAACTTCGGTTGTGTTTGAGTTTGAGTTAGATGTGGGTGTCCATGGGCTGTGGCGACCACTTAACATCAGGTGGTCTGCATGCTCGTTTGCTACTTTACAAACATAAAAAAAAATCCCAAATAAGTTTGTAGTCTTGCCTGAAGTCGGTCACAGATTTTTTTTATAACTAAACCTAACGATAAGGCTGACAAACCCCCTGATGGAAAGTTGTCACCGTCCCCTATGGACATTTGCAACACCAGAGGAGTCTCCAATGCATCGCTGGTTTTGTAGGAGGTATTTTTGCACTTTTCTTGAAGAACCCCATTTCATAGCGCACCGGGAATACCTCAGGAGGAAGTTCATTACACATCTGCGTTGCTACTCCTGTAGAGTAAGTCGGAACGCCTCATGTGTCTCCTCTCACGACACCTTTCGAATAAGTACAAAGCCTCTGTTGTATATTGTATTCGATTTTTAAAAAGCGGAGTCAGAGGTCTACTAAATGTATTTATTACCGTTATTTATAATTCTGCCATTAATTTGGGGCATTCAAAAATTTCTAATATTTGTGAATAAAGTATGCGATAGGTATATTGAAAGCTCCGTAGAATATTTTCGAAAAAACATGTTTCAGCTTTTTTAGCACAAAAAGGTGGACTTTCTTTTATACTATACTAATAAATTCCATAATTATGTTTATGTTTGCGAACACGGCGCCGTCGATAATTAAAACGGCCATGTTTGTTAATTAACGAAAAACATTTAAATCGTAGTTTAGAAAACACTAAATTACCACCATCTCGCTGTAATAAACACAAAATAACATTTTTATGACAGAATTTTAATAGGCAATACATAACCATTTCGCCCCGCACCCACGCCGGCCTATTATCAAATAAATTAATTTTATTTATTTAGGCCCACAGCTGGCAATAAAGCGCCGGTAGCGCTGGAAATTTGTTTTCCATTTTACAAGTAGCGAACAGACATGCAAGTATGAAGCGCGCATAGACCCACTGTCTATGCAGATCGTAATCGGTCTACAAAATTAAGCAAAATCGGACGCGGTAGGGAGTTGGTTGGGTGACCGCTGTTGGTTTCATACGCGCTTCCGTGCTTCGGAGGGCACATAAAGCTATCGGTTCTGGTTGTTGTTCTCGGATAGTAATTATTAAACCTTGTCAAAGGCTATTATGGATAAATGATCCGATATAGATTCACTAACCCGTATCCCAGTCCACCTCCCGTGGGACGTGAGCGTACAAAAAGCGTGATAGAATAAGTTCAAGGCCTTCCTCGTTTGTTGGGAAGCTGGAACCCAGAAGAGCCTTACAGTTAAACAAAAAAGTCCATCTAATACTAATTTTACCCACCTAATAATAATTAGTTTTTACCGCGTACGTGCATGATGTGGATTGAATTTCCTTCTGAGGTATTCCCGGAACGCTATAACATGGGGCTCTTCAAAAAAGGTGCAGAAAGAGCGCTACTTCAAAGCCGGCGATGCATTGGCGACTCCTCTGGTGTTGTAAATGTCCATAGGCGACGGTGACCACTTTCCATCAGGTGGACCGTCTGCCTTATCGCTAGATAAAAAAAAAATATTAAGTCGTTGTTTATGGCTGCCGTAAACATCCATGATCGGTCTTATCGCCATAGCAAACCCTCTTAAAACCGAAAAGATTTGCTTTGCAATAAAAGAGACCTTTATATAGCAAACGAGCGTGCAGAGCACTTGATGTTCAGTCGTCACTGCAGCCCATAGACACCCACATCTAACCTCAAACAGGACTGAAGTCCTATCTGAAGTCATACGTAGATACAACATTACTCCTGAGGACTAAGACGGTAGCTTCGCTGTAAGTGTGTCCGACGACCGCACTTCTCTAACCGAAACACGAGAATTGCTTCACGGCGGATTGTGAGGGTGGCGTTAGTACCTCCCCGGACGAACTATCGTTCTACCACCTTTACATATCTACAAAAAAAAACTATATATTAACTGTAAATATAAAATATATTAAACCCATAGAATCCTTTAACGATTGTCTGCGGCGGCACCACCGCCATACCCCATTCTGTCTCATAGCAGACATGTAGCACTGCTGTGTTCTGGTTTGATGGGTGCGGTTAAAGCAGATGCGCTTTAATGAGACTTTCCACCTTAGTCTTCTTCTAGTCTTAGCAACATGCAACATCATTTTCAGACATGACTGTGACCACTTAACACCAAGTCTGCATGCTTGTTAGCGGCTTCTATTACATAAAAATGAGACTGTATTGCTATGGAATATGACCTCCCTTTCCAGATGTCTAGGTTTAATATCACAGGCACGCGAAGTACACGCAACACGTGAGAATAACGTACACATAACACGTTGAGAGTTGTCCGTAATGGTCTCCAACGTGTTAAGTTTATCAACCAAACTACTTGTCCAGCGGTGGACTATAGCCTAAGTCACGTTATTTGAAGAAACCCGTGCCTAGCAGTGGGAGAGTAATAGGCTGATGATAATAAATCTTATGAGGGATGGCATATTTAATTTGTAAGTTTTTATAAAGTTGTAAATTAGTTTTCCAATGTAAATAAAACACTTAAAAAATCTTATTATGTAATATGTTAAATAATAAAAAATAAAAAATAATCTTATGATGTAATAACATAAAAAAACCACTTTATATCCCAAAAATATTTAAGACTCCCACGTAAAGATTTAAAAGTCTGCATTGTAAACGCACGAAATTTTCAACTCTGCGATTTCATATGGCAACACAGCTATCTGTCACTTCCATGTCACCGCGAAAAATAGTTTGTCAGAATGGGCACACAATGTAACTCTATAAGTTACATAGTACCACCATAACAATACAACAGTACAAACTAACAATAATACAATACATATATAGTACATGGTACATAGCACACAGTACACAGTACATAGTGTATTGTGCATAGAAGGTACTATATGTACTATTTAGCGCCTATGTTTAATTTTTGGTACCATTTATAAATGTAGACGAAAAGAGTGTGTGCGTAATAAATAAATTACCTACATCCAACCCGTCGTTTCATTCGTCAAAAACTCCATCAAACTCCCTCCAACAGGCAAGATAATAACTTTACATAATCCCTACTTATAATTAACATTGAATTATACCTACACATCGTAAGAAGAAACGTTAACTTATTCATAGGCTTATTAATCAGCAATTAAAACCAATTAACATAAGTTAATAGCATGTTTGGACGTAAAAATAATTTATGGGCTCCATAACATTACTTTCCTAGTCAAGTGAAGACGGTAGCTATGGCGGCATGGATAAAGAGATGCAGTCAATTAATAGTGGTTTTATGTTAATACATAGAACAACTTGATAAGATTTTAAGAGGTTAAAGGATGAGATGTTCTTAATAACTTACTAGCCAAATTTGGACAGGTTTACTCAAAGGTATTAGACAAATACTCTTTTTTTTTAACTTATTTAAATTGATTGATTCGAAGCGGCCAAGTGAGAGTCGGGCACAGTTTAGTGTATATATTTGTATTTTATGTTTTTTTTATGTATTACAAGAAAACTGTTGTTAAAAATGATTGCACTGTTTCTAAACTACATCTATTTAATATTAAAAAAAAATTAATAAATAGTATCTATCTAATAATCTAAGATAAAATATGGGTAATATCGTAATCTTCGCTTTCAACCAATTTTTTTATGCTCATTATTTAGACTTCAATTTATATCTATAATATACACGATGCCAGTACGTAACAGTGCAATCATTTCCAAGAACAGTTTTCTTGTAATAGAAAAAATCATAAAATACAAGTATAGACTCTAAATACTACTATATAGAATATAATACAAACATAAGTTTTAAAATAATATTAATAAACACATGTAACATTAAAATTTTGGTACTTTTATAACAGTTTAAAAAATCTATTCTTATCATTGATTCCAAATTGAAACCAATAACGCCAAGCAGGAGACGGTAATAGAAACTAAATTAAAATAATTTGCATATCACAAACAATACAAGATCTATTAATAGAACAGCGAGAAACTAATTAAACCAGCACATTGTACGCTTGATCTCATACACCTACTGTCACAGTGATTCTATTGAAAGTAGGGTTGCCAGATACAAAATTAAAATTAACGGATTTAGCTAATTACCCGCACATTTATCCCACATAATAATTAAAATCTGGACATTTAGAAATTTAGAATGGTTCTAAATTTGATAGTTATATTTTTTAACGCTGGATTACTTAAAAATCGTTAGATAATCTAAGATTCTAAGCTAATGTTATCGCGGAAATTATACATTTTAATTACGTAACGAGTACTGACGATATGCAATGTTTTTTAAATTGTAACTGGGTCGAAATATAAGCAATATAGATAATCTATCTTGAAAAAGAGATCTATTAAGAGATACAACCACAGTTCATCTGGGGAGGTACCAGCGCCGCCCTCATAGTCCGCTGTAAGAGAATACTTGTGTTTTGGTTGGAGAGGTATGGTTGCTGGGCACGCTGAGCGAGAGGACCATCTTAGTTCTCAGGATAGCAACGCACGACCTTAAATAAGACTTTCTTCTTGGAGATTAGATATGGGTGTCTATATCTAGCTAATTGGCACAAGGGTTTGTATTTCCATTTCATTCATTCGATAAAGAAGACAAAAATGCATTTCATTTACTGTTTCAAATTTCCGCGCGCCAACCCACAGTTGTCTCGCGATTTTGACATATGATGTCACTATTGGGAAAATAAATGATATGACCTCAGACCAACATTCCAACAATAGCATTTTGTATACGACACTTTATAATTTTCTATTATTTATTATTACAAAAGTGACGTAGCGGTCCAAACCATTTTTATTTTATTTCTTTAACCCTTTAACGCTTTACTCATAGAAAACACTAGGCTTTCCTGTGTCGTAGGCACCATGAAAACTATCAAATACCAGACAGACAAACCAGAACAGAAATTTTATTTCTTCATTTAGGTTTTTCCTGGCCGAGAATCGAACCCCTGTGTTAGACCATATGGTTGTCGCTTCGCTACGTGAGTCGTCTATTCATATCATTATATACATATCACTCTGCTGCAACCAGCGTTTCTAATATTTTGTGCACAGATAAAATATGTCAATTTCTAAAAATGGTTCATAAAATGTATTTTGTATTTTTATGAATAGATGCTACGATCAAAAGCCTTTTTAGGTTAGGTTAGGTTTACTTCCATAATATGTAACTATTATTCTGTTTGCTAAAATCGGACAGGCCGGACGTGTGAATATTTCGCCGGATACGACTTTCAAAGTCAAAAATGTCCCGCTAAAGCCGAGCGCCTGGCAACACTAATTGGAAGGGCGAATTCATTACGCACTGAATGACTTGTGTGATTAAAATCAATATGTAACATGGCGACAAATGATTTGCAGAACGATAAATAGCACGCATTCTTTAGACTGTTAGTCTAACTGCGTGATTTATGCCAAAAGGATTGTAATTGTTGATTGGTGCTATAACAGCGATTTATAGAAACCATTTTATTAATTTTATTACAGCGTTATAAATATTCATTTTGAGGCCGACGCAAAATTAAATTTTATAGCTACATAAAACGAACTAGGCTGCGCGAAATTTTAACTTCAACAATATTTAGATTTGCATTAAAATATCTTTTTGCATTAAATTATATCAAAAATATATATTGAATGGGCGAAATCGAGCGCGGCCCCCGTCGTATGCGTTCCGTTGCAAGAACTTAATTTTTAAGTAACCTTCGATACATATGTTTAGCGTAAAAAAATATCTTTCTACAGATTCACTATACTTCTTGTAAAGATTCTCTCTCTATCTCAATTCCTATCTGAATCGGTTAAAAAATTTTCAAGACTATTTATATATATTTTTTTTGCTGTCTAAACTTATATGTATGCCATAGGTTTAGGTTATTCACTACTAATATTTTCCTTTCTAATTTTTAAAGTTAATTAATATGTAAGCGTAAAAATTACAGTTATTTTAACATTATGAACGGACACTTCAATACTATTAATTTGTGTATAGCTTTAAAACACGTTATCGCCCGCTATTATGTATGCTAAGTTTTTGTTTAGCCCGAAATCGATTTAAACAGCACAAAACGACGACCCACTGCGCTTGGTTTTACCGACTCATCCATTGGTCGAAAACTTGAAGCCGACGCAATTTTAATATCTTCCAGTCTCATTATAATAATAGTTCGAAACAAACAGAGTCGCCCACGTGACCATATTAACAGCTTAACGGTTCAAAAACGGTCTCTAGCACATACCTAAGTGGTATTAAAACAGCAGTTAAAACAACATGACTGTTCATTTGTAAACGAAAATGACAATAATCTTCGAGAGCAACAAACATCTCAAAACATATTCCGTATTGCCATTAACGTCGCATTTTACAAATCATGTCAATGTTTCGTTTCATCTCGACATTGACGTGTACCCACCATTTGGATCAACCCACCAGTTCTATGGGATCTGTATAACCTGACCTTTATGAAATAATACATACGAGATCTTAGTACACTGTGACAAATGAACGTGAAATATGGAATGGAATTCTGAAATGGAAAGAAAATTAGGAAAAAATGATAAAGAAGAAAAAGAAGGTGATAGGTAGTAGAATTATAGTTCGTCCGGGGAACCACCACCGCCCTCATAATCCGCCGTGAAGCAATTCTTGTTTCGAAGAGATGCGGTTGCCAGACACACTTACAACGAGGTGACGCATCTAGGTATGTTAGAAGAAGCGTTAGGTAGAACTTGTTTTGTTTGAGGTTAGATATGGATGTCCATGGGCTGCAGTGACCAGTTAACATTACTGGCCTTCAAGCTCGTTTGCTACTTTTCAAGTATCACACCTACTATAACACCGTGAGCTCTGTCAAACGCGACTATTCCCGTTCGAACCCATCAATGTACTGCTTAGAAACCACTAAATAAAATAGCGGGAAATGGAAAATTTTGTTCCAAATTTCTACACACGATTACAGCGCCATTTACACTAACGACATATGTACTAGCATATGTATTATGTTTGTAAAGTAGCAAACGAGCATGCAGGCCACCTGATGTTAAGTGATCACCACAGCCCATGGACACCTCACCAACTTCAAACAAAACCAAAGTTCCGTTTGAAGTTGTATACGGGTGCGTCACTACTCCTGAGGACTATAATGGTCGCCTCGCTATGTATGTCTGGCAACCGCACCTCTCCAACCGAAACACGACAATTGCTTTACGGCGGATTATAAGGGGGGCCGTAGGACTTCCCCAGACGAACGATTGTTGTACCACCTATTGTAATATAATTATGCCAGTACTTTCAAAGTAACAAGCGATCATGCCATAACATACATCCGTTACATATGTTTTTTGCAAATGGTGCCCTTACTGACAGAAATGAATGACGTTGCACGTCAAAAAATAACATACATTAATAATCTATAGAGACATTATTGACGCTTGCTATTGTTATGAACACAGAACAAACTTAGCGAAAGCAAACGCTGATGGCACCTCGGGTAATAATAACATCGTTATACTGGCAACACAGTTTACCTGAAATTTACTTATTATCAATTACATATTAATCAGTGGAACGCAAAGTTATAAATCACAATCTCTGGTAGACCTACACAGAATATCGAAGCTAAAACATTACTAGTAACATAATAAGGCATCCGGAGAGATATCATTCCATCCATCATCCATCCATCCATCAGCCTTTTGAAGTCCACTACTGGACATAGACCTGCCCTAATCGGTGCCACTCCGACCGGTCCTGGTCTTTCTGAATCCAACGATTGCCCGCTGTCTTCTTCAAGTCATCAGTCCACCTTGTTGGGGGCGACCTGTGCTCCTTTTGCCTAGGCAAAAGGATATTATTCCACTTGACAATTAGGCACTGTTTATTAATAAGAAGAGTTTTATTAGAAGGCCAGTATGCAGGACATAGATTGATTGTCATCACTCATATCAAGAAGAACTCTCAGATAGACTTTCTCACTACTGCCCGTATTTATAAAGAAATAATTACTTGTTGCTTTGTGCTTTTTTGATAAAGTCATCACTGTCACTATGAATCAATGAGGAGGTTATCTCCTTATTGATTTGATTTGATTGATTGCTTAGGTGTGGATTCTAACCTTTGACCGCGCTAACTTCAAGCGATTACTGAACTTTAAAATAAAAAGCTTAAGTAGTGATTTTTACTTAAGTACACACTTTTACTTCTTTTAAATATTAAGTAACACATATCACCTCATCTTTAAAATAAATAATAATGAATTGTCTAATTTGAATCCACGTTACTTCCTGTACGAAATATGCCTTTATGTCAGCCATACATTAGTGTGGAGGAACAGAGCATATATAAAGAGGACCCTCCGGTTTTCCAAGTATCCGTACACGACTTAAATAACGTTGATTAAAAGCATAGAAGTAGCAGACAAGTTACATTACACCTGATGATAAATAGGCACTACCGCCCTTGTATACCCGCCCATGATGTTGTGCCTTGGGGTACTAAGGACTTTGATGGCGGATGAGGAGAAAGAAAGTCGTCACCGGCTTGTATGTGTATATTTTGAGTACACGTTAATTTAGTATACAGAATAGAGCGAGACCCTATTATAGTATAACGTACTGAGCGAGAGTGTCCCGCTAATGATTTTACGCTTTATATATATTGTTATGGAGGTGGTGCCTGTAAAGATTACATCATGATTGTTGACTCATATAAACAAGTAGGCACAATGTAAAGCGTAACCGTGGTCGATAGATGCATTGCAACCCCTGAGGACTGAGTTGGAACATCTCGAGTCGATGTCTCTCCCGTAACACATACTTTAGCAAAACAACAGAATTTAAGACTATAGGACAAAAATGGCTGTAGTGGTATCTCCGGAGTCAAACCACAAAGAGATCGATCACTTTCACTTATTATTGAAAACTACAGATATAGCATAGACGATAGGTGGTAGCACTATAGTTCATCCGCGGGAGTTACATCGCCAACGTCAAAATCCGCTTAAAATAATTGTTTGTTTCGGTCGGAGAAGTGCGGTTGCGGGCACACGTACAGCGAGGCGACCATCTCAATCCTCAGGAGTATTGAGGCATTTGTGTACAACCTCAGATAGAACTTCAGTTTTGTTCGAGGTTAGATGTGGGTGTCGATGGGCTGCAGTGATCACTTAACGTTAGGTGGCTTGCACGCTCGTTTGCGTTCATGCGCTCTTCACATATATTTAAAAAAAGACGCCGGATTCTTTGATCATCAACACTTTACTGTCCCACTGCCGCTGCGTGGGTCTCCTCTTAGAATGAGAAGGATTGGGATATAGTCCACCACGCTGGCCAAGTGCGGATTGTTAGACCGCACATACCTTCGAGAATTTTCCAAAGATATTCCAAAATGTGTAGGTTTCCTCGCGATATTTTTCTTTATCGTATCGTATTAATATTTAATACGCAGATAACTTAAATAAATACGAGGGGTGTGCGGAATTCGAACCCCGGTACACCAGTGGTAACGACTAGAATTATTCCACTGAGCTATCACCACTTGTTATGTTTAGGTCTAAACAAACACGACTTCGATTTTACATGTTGCCAAAAGACCAACTATGTCTGGTCGTACCCACCACCCACTGGCGATGCGATCTATTGTCTTGTGCCGCTTATCTCCCCATTATTTATTATGTCCAAGATACCAACTTCACGTCAAATTTACACCTACGCCATGAGCTCGAGTAATTTTAAAGGGAAACGTGACTTACAGACGTTTAACTTGTTTTTATTGCTTAAGGAGCAATTAAATTAGAAAATACTTGCGGCATACTCTTTTGAATACATTTTTCGAATGATAATCTCATCTGATTATCATTTGATAGAGAACACGATACGGACTCTTAGGCTGTGTTCAGATGATCGCGTGTTGTCGCGCGTTGGTACACTCAGAGGACAAGCAACAACGCGCGTTACCCGTAGGTCTACGTAAGCTAGGTAGTCTGTAACCTAACGGTGCGGTCTACTAGAGATCCCAAAGCTTCTCAATATATGGCTGTGGCTACCAAGCGGGTTTTAGTGAGTAGGAATCGCACATAATCCGATCTTTCCTCCAAAAGACCGTGTATTTTGAGGAAGATTTCCCCCCAAAAATAAATATATAATATGGCAGTCTTTAACAGGTGGTAGAACAATCGTTCGTCTGGTGAAGTACCACCGCCGCCCTCATACTTCGCCGTGAAGCGATTGTTGTGTTTCATTTGGAGAGGTGCGGTTGCCAGGTACACTAGTAGCGAGGCGACCATCATAGTCCTCAGGAGTAGTGACGCATCCATATACAACCTCAAACGGAACTTCGGTTTTGTTTGGGGTTGGATGGGGGTGTCCATGGGCTGCGATGACCACTTAACATTAGGTGGCCGGCATGCTCGTTTGCTACTTTACAAAAATAAAAAAAACTGCCAATAATAATATACAAAACACGTGCGATGGAGACAAAAGCGCGCGGTAAACTGAACTGCTGTACAGTGTCAGTGACTATTTCTAAACGCGCATCGTCGTGACTCGTTTGCATGTGGACGATTGTATGTATGAATGTCTAGACGCGTGATATGAAAACGCGCGTCAGATTTTATCATCTGAACATACTTGAACTTGCTCTAATACATTTTACAGTGACAGTTCATAGGAATAAAAAAGAGGATTAATAAAAGAGGAACGGTTAGCTGCTACGGAGCTGGTTAGACATAGCTACATACTTACATACAACAGAAATAATTTGGTACATTCTGCGCCTTCGCTTCAGTAAGCGTTGGTAGTAATTTATGATTTATTTATTTAAAAACAACAACAGAAAATAATTAGTGATAACAACACAAGTGGTTTAACCAAATGAAACTAACTTAAATATTTTTATTCATTAATATATATGCAAATAAAATATTTGATTGAAAGCAAATATTTTATTTGCATATATCAAATCAAATATTTTAATTTTTCTTAACGTCTCTTAATTGCATTATTTTTGTAGCATAAAATTAAAACGGGAGAGCAATACACCTGATGGTGAGTGGTCACTGCCACCCATACAGACTGAAGGCCTCCCTGAAGTCGTCCAAGGATCCATTGCTACCCCTGAGTCGAGTGCGTCATGGTTCGAATTATACCGTCTGTGTTAAACGCTGCTGTGTTCTGATTTGAAGGGCGTGGTAAGGAAGAAACACTTACACGAGGCGTAACAAATTAATTATTAGGATTATTAACGTATCTACGCATGACCTCATATAGGATTTTAGTCCTATTTGAGATAGATGTAGCCCATGGACACGGGCTGCAATGAACATTTAACATCAGGACGCCCCGACTTCCGTCTTATTTGAGACAGATGTGTGTGTCTATCAGCTGCAGTGAGCATTTAACATCAAGTGGCCTGGACACCTGTTTGCTACGCTTCAAACATAAAAAAACGCTTACCTATATAGTAATAAAGCGCTATTTACTCTGTAGCACTTTTTGAAAATTACGATTTGTCAAAACATTGATTGTACAAAATAAACGTCGATGGATATCAAAGACATTTCTGATTTCAAACGCAAAAAAAAGAGCAAAAAATTTTTTTTATGACTTTTCACTAAACACTCGTAACTCGAAAGCGTTTTCCGTTTTAAAAGTTTAAACGCATTTCATATTATCGACACGAGGAAAAATTCAAAGCACATTTGCGTATATTTTTAAACGCACTGAGAATTCAATCGTAGTAATAGAAATCTGCTTGTATGTCCTTCGATCTTTAAAATTGGACAAATTGTTTCAATCGTCTTTTTACTATCACTACTGCTACTACTAATATTTAGTAATTTATTTAACTATTTCTTACTACTTTATTTAACTATTTCTTACTACTTTATTTAACTATTTCTGACTACTTTTACTTGTCTTTTTATTACCTACATACATTATTTTCTCATTCTGAAAGATCCTGTTATCCCAACAATGAAATAGTCGAGTTAATAGTGAATGTTCATAATAATGAATGGATAACACTTAGCGCTTAATAAATAACGCTTTCTACCCACACTATTCGTTCCTTGTATCGTGGGTGCCATCAACACATACAAGGCAAGAACACAAATACCCAGACTCAGAACAGAAAGCTAAACTTATCTTTTACACGTCTGCTTGGCCGAGACTCGAACCCGAAACCCTCTGCCTGTCAGACGGTATAGCGACCGCTGCGCCACGCAGGTTGTCAATTACTACTTAAAATGGTGTTTCCCACAAGACAATGTCCTAACCTAAGAGGTTAAAACATAGAAATTCTTAAAGCTAGCTAGCTAGCCCAATAGTGGGATAATCAAATTGATAGTGAACGATAATGTTGATGAATTAATTATGAAAAAATCCACAGTAAAACGCACGCTATTTGGAATTGATCCGAGATTCATAGGCTGTTTCTTTATATATGAGTAAGTATTTGCACTAAAACACAAAATTGTTAAAGTACAGTTATGCAAGTCCACAGTACTACAAGTCTGTAGGAAATTGGACAATTTGACTAATGACTAATGACTATACTTGACATAAGGTGGACGGCACGTTGGCCGACTATTTATATAACGTAAAAAATCACACTGCCACTAAACATAGTGGTCGTGTTCGCGATCTACAGATCCACCACCATCACCATCTCTCACCATTCTCTTTTCTACGGAAATCTATTTTACATAAGTACATATAAAAAAAATAAGTTTATTATTTCAAAACGACAGCCTTTTCTTAAACTGTCAAATTCGTAAAAATCCTCGCAACGTACAAAGCGTATCAACCTTAACGAGTTTACCTTTCAAATTATTCAGATTCTAAAATGATATGAAATTAGTAGCCCTACTCTCAGACCTGTCCTGTAAAAGGAAGTTTTCCTGAGTAATATGGTGAACCTACAGTATGCACCTAGCCAGTCTGTCTACTCTCTTATTTGAAATCTGAATAAATAAATATGAGCAGTTGGACGGCGAGTCATATGAGCTTTTTCTAATTGGCCACTGGATGAAAGCTACATTTATAATTGCCTTTGTTACTAAACTTCAGTGGACAGTTCTAAGTAGTATTTCGCAAATATAACAAAGCTTAGTGGTTAAGATTCCGGTATCTCACATAGGAGGTCTAGGGTTCGAATCCCGCACGTACCTCTGATTTTTCGAAGCTATGTGCGTATTAGAAATTAATTATCAATTACTTTAACGGTGAAGGAAACATCGTGAGGAAACCTACATGGTTAAGAATTTTCTGTAAAGTTCTTTAAGGTGTGTGAAGTCTACCAATCCGCACTTGGCCAGTGTGGTGGACTATGGCCTAACCCTCATTCTGAAAGAAGATCCGTGCCCAACAGCGGGACATTAATGGGTTGATGATGAGTATAGTCTCGTCAGTCTGCGAATTTGCATGGAAAACTTATCCTGGAAGTTTACTGCTGCTAGAAGCAGAAGTCAGATATTATCCATTATTGTGTACTTTCCAGGATAATTTGGTGCGAAGACGTTGTTAGAAGTGTGTGCAGATGTTGAGGCGTACATAGTTCCGCGGTTTGTGCCGATCGTAGCCGATCTACAAAGTTAAGCAACGTCGGCTGCGGTTAGGTATTGGATGAGTGACCGCTATTGGCTAAATTTCAGGCGCACTTATGTGCTTCGGAGGGCATGTTAAGCTTACGGTCCCGACTATTATCATTGGATAACAGTCGTTATAGCTTGATATAGATCTTGTGGACGGTTTGTAAACATCCGGCATGTATAGGCCACTGACCTATATCATCATAAATTTCCCGTTTCCCCACAATCCACACCCGTATCGTGGTGGAGTATGCTTCCAGCCTCCAGTCCTGAAGAATGATCTATGCCCAGCTGTGGGACACGAAAGGGATTGCAGCCACGCCATGGCAAGTTGTTAAAGAATGTACTACAAAATTAAATTAAAAACAGTTTATAGCTAAGCGATCTCTTATATATGAATATTTTAGGAACTGAAGTACTTTTGTGAGCGACTTTAAAACTATATATTTAACCATCATTTCGTTAGACTTTTTT
>DWKL01000402.1:0-19417 GCA_018249415.1 Phareas burnsi | reverse complement strand
CATTCCTTTGTCGCTTTTAATGCTCGATGGCAGAGTCAAGAAGTGTGCATTAATTTTTTCTGGATCATTTAAGTGATTGGGAACTATGGTCTCATTGGTGTTATTAAGATGAACAGTATTTTTTATGTTTATCCAAAGTAATGCAGGCTTTATTTTTAACAAGTACCTTTATTTTTTAAATTTATATACTAGATGTTAAATCAACTTTATCTATTTTATCATTAACCCCATATCACAGTGCTCCATACACTAGTTAGTCATTAAGATTTCCAGGGCTAGGCAAATACCTAAATGGTAAAGTTATATATTTGTTTTGGATATGAATGAACTGTAGTAGAAAGTACTGAAAATAATTATGTTTACTTTTCTCATAGTACTAATGTGTCTGTATGGATTTAAACTTCTTACGAGAATGATCTATTGGACCAGCTTTAGGAAACCCATACTTGAGAGTGGTTAAAGATGATTTGCAGTGACTCCTTAATGTCAGATGCCTTTCGTCCTCTGTAAAACAAAAAATAAACCTAAATTTAAAATATTATTTGTAGGTTCTGGCAACTTTATCATTCTATGCAACAGGAAAGTATCAAAAGTCAATAGCTGGGAAGACGGATCCAAGCATTACACAGTACTTTGTGGCCACAGCTGTGATACAGGTGACAGAGGCTATGAACCACCCCAATATTGTCATGAAGTACATACACTTCCCACACTTGAGAGACGAGAGAGAGGTTATAAAGGCAAGGTCTGTATCACTGCCAAAACTCATCTTTTTATTAATAAATACACAATAAATATTTTCTCTGCTTGAACCTTGAAAATTAAATAACCATTTTTCTTCGTCTTAAAATTATTTTGGTACAATTTTCTACATCATTGACTTAGTCTAATATGAGTATGAAACCAGTTTTGTATTATTTTATCTTATGTAAGAAGCACGAACAGAAAATTTAGACAAAACATGATAGGTAAAAAAATTGCATATTAATTTCATTGTTGGATAGGTTTTACATAGGTAGCAATGAAGTTACTTATTAATTTTAAGTAAGATATTAAACACTGTTACTCACAGGCAATATTATTGTCATTTAAGAGTGTGTTTTGTCTCTGTAAGAACTATGATTTTGTTAATTTTTCTAGATTCTACATGAAGTATGGTATACCAAATGTAGTGGGTTGTGTGGACTGTACACACGTGCCAATCATGCGGCCTGAAGAAGACCAAAAGAGATACTATAATAAATCTTATCACTCTAAAAAAGCACAAATTGTAAGTTTGATGGCATTGTTAAAACTTTTATTATTGTCTTTATAGAGGTTTTGTAGTATCAATTCACAAATGTATAGGTGAGAGAACTACAATTCATCCGGGGAAGTTCCACCACTGTTAAGCAATTCTTATGTTTCAGTTGAATAGGTGCGGTTACCGGGCACACTTGCAGCGAGGGTACTGTTTTAGTACTTAGGAGTTGTGACACATTTAAGTATGACCAAAGACAACTTAAGTTTTGTTTAATGCTAGATAGATCCCTGGGCTACTTAACATCAGGTGGTTTACTAGCTCGTTTGCTACTTTTCACACAAAAAACAACAAACCTCATTGTCTACCACCTTACACCAGGTTCATATTAGATGGTAAAAATCTTAGCCTCCTTTTGAAAATACTTCCAACAGTAATACAGCTGTTTCAGTACCCTTTTTTTATACCGCCCTTACTATCAACTATAAAGCAATTCTTGTGTTCAGGTTGGACGTGTGGTTGTTAAGTATTTTTACTAGGGAGGCAACCATTGTAGTCCTTGGGAGTAGTCATGCATCTATGTACAACCTCAGATAGGGCTTCAGTCCCGTTTGAGATTAGACATGAGTGTCCAGTGCAGCAGTAATAATTTAACATCGGGTGACCTACATGCTCGTTTCTCCTCTTCTCACACAAAAAAATTGTTATAAACTAAATTATTTGTCTGACATACATGGTTACAGATCTAATTCCTAGATATATAAATGATTATTTTTTTATATATTTTCCGGGTCTGGGTGCTAGTTAAGTACACTAGCACCCAGACCCAGAAAATATACAAAAATTCTTCAGATACCCATCACAGAAGGAATGAGTAAATAGTGTTATTAATTACTTACCATTTCAGATATGCGACAGTGATCTCAACATAATCAGTGTGGAAGCACATCCCGGAGGATCATCCTCGCATGATGCCATCCTAAACAGTCACGCAGTCAAGATTGACCTGGAGAGCCTCAACCGCGACAGGGAATTATGCTGGCTTATAGGTGAGAAATTTTAATAGATTAACAAATCTAAGGAATAAAATTTTTTTAATTCTCATATTTATCTCAAAATTTTTAGTGTTCCAATTTTTCGTGGCTCGACTGCGAGACCATGCATATTATATATATATATTTCGCATTATAACAATGCTATAATATTATTGTTACTGGGGCCGTGCAGCGGAGGAAAATGAGGTTTTCCAGTTTAGTCCTTTGAGGCATCAATGCACCTGTGATTCAGCTCCCTGTGTGGTGCCTGGTACTAATGTACCTGTGGGCGACGGATTTACTAATATCTATATTTTATTGTATGTTTCTACTTTTAGTTCTTTATTGCTAAAACAGTATCTGGCCACAAACCGCACTGGCCGCGGAGAAACAAAAATGTAATTTAAATATAATTAGAAAGGAACAATAAAAACAAAACACTACACTGTTCCTCGAACGCTTGACGAACTTGTTTTCTGCAGTACCAGTGTACATGGGTCATAGGCCGGGTTTGATTCCGGAGACACCACTGTCGACCCTATTTATTATATACAACCACAGTATTATACGCCTCTGTGTTCTGGTTTAAAGAGTAGCAAGGGAAAAGCAAGTGCATGCTGCATTTGAACTTAGTCCACAGTAGCAGCAATGCAGCTGACCTGAGATGGGCCTGCAAACCTGTTTAGATGTTGATTGCAGATGTCCGCGGGCAGCGGCGACCGCTTACCGTCATGTGGACCGCATATGTGTTTTCTTTACTATAAGTTTTTTTACGATATTCATTGAGCGGTATCTATATTATGAAAGAGGTGACAAATGTTTAACTTTGGACCTGTGGTTGGCAACATTGATCTTTATTAAATGGAAACCCTTGACTGTTATTTAAGTTTATTTTATGCATAATAATATTATTTTTCCATTATAGGTTGTTCATATTACACACAGAAGCCATATCTGATGACCCCAATGCCGAAGATCACCAAGAAGAGCCCCATATCCCCGGAGAAGCACTACACGAACATGCACGCGCAGACGCATTCGGCGGTGACGGAAGTTATGAAACATCTGAAGGCGAGGTGGAAATGTTTACAAGCGACCTGCAATCGACAGTTCGACGCCGCGGCCGTCTCGAGGATAATTGTGGCCTGCTGCGTACTGCACAATATCTGCAACAGGAATGGGCTCCCCGTGGTGCAGATGACTCCGGCCGAGGAGAGGCTCGAGGAGATGAAGCAGCGCGTCGCGAACGGGCCCCTCTCGAGGAAGCAGGAGGAGGACCCGAACGGCATTCAAGCCAGGTCGTTGCTGCTGGAGCGGCTGTGGAACGAACGGCGAGTCGCGCCGGAGTCTTGTGCCAATCCTCCGAAGAAACGGGTGACGAAGAAAGATAGAGTCATCGAAACCCATCAGCCCCAGCTGCAGCCGCTGATGCCGGCCGCGCCGACGCACAGCTTACACGAAGACCCGAAGAGGCCACGAATACTCATGAACAGCAATCCGTATGGATTAGGGGTCGCACCGAGCTGGGGGCATTATCCTCAACATTGAAAAAAAAGCAGTGTTCAAGTGTTATGTCGGTATAACCACAAGACTCCAGATGCATTCTTCCCTTTAAAAGTAAAAAAAAAATACTTTTTTTTTTTTCATATTTTATTTACACGAATTAATATCGATATTAAAATAAAAACGACCAAATGAATTAGGACATTTAATAATCTACGTTTGGGTAATTAATTTGTATGAATCGTCTGGCTGTAGAGATACAAATGCTCCAATACTTGCATAATATTTGAACACCCCCGGATAATTTACACGCGTCAAGAATAAGCAGCAGCAATCAGCGTGAACGCGACACTCGAGCTGCGTGTTCTAGGACTGTCTATGTCTGTGTCGGAAACTCGACCAATTGTGTCAGTTTTCAAACGAGGGAAATAAAATAATGACATAAACACATCATCATTCAACAGGTCTTCAAAAAGCGTATAGAGATTAATAAGTTGGGTTTTTTTGAAGCTAATAGTTTTTTCTATAACTAAACCTAACGATAAGGCTGCCGGGCCACCCGATGGGAAGTGGTCACCGTCACCCGTGAACATTTGCAACACCAGAGGAGTCGCCAATGCATCGCTGGCTTTAAAGGAGGTCTTTTTGCATCTTTCTTGAAGAACCCCATAACGTAGTGCACCGGGAATGCCTCAGGAAGTTACTTCCACATGTTGCCCGTGGCCGGTGAATTAGTGTCGCTCTTAGCACCGAAATTAAGCTGCCCGAGAAAATTAAATTATCCGAGTACTCGTTGTGACGTTAGTTATAATTGGAAGATAATTTCTGTACTGTCAATACATATTATCCATGACGAAAATTATGTTTTAAATATTACATTATTTTATATATGAGATGGATCGCAAACGAGAGTGGCGGCCACCTGATTATTAAGAGAACACTGCAGCCCATGGATACCCACGTCTAATCCCGAACCTGAGGTCGTATACGAGCGGGTTGCTCCTGAGCAACAGCACGGTGGCCTCGCTGGACGCGTACACGACACCCACACTGCCAACCGAAACCAGTGCTGCGTCGCGGCGGTGGCGCCTCACGGACGAACTGCACATCTATCACCTATTGAATATTGTAAAATACCAAGCTTTTCTACATTTGGGTGTGGTTTAGAGCCACGCTGCTCCAGTCTACGTTGGCATCAGTGCGATTTATAGCCAATATGACCTGATATATTTTTGTATTGTTTAAATATAGATCTAAGGCTTATGTACTGCGGTAACTGTTATAATTACAATAATTGCAATGGAAATTTATACATATAGATGTGTTATGAGTAATCTTATTTAAAAATAACTATAATAGAAAAATTCAGTTTTAACATTTTATGTTTAAAATGTTGACTGCGGCGGCTAATATTCGAAACAATATTAGAAACGATCCACCCGTGCGGCGCGCAACACAATAGGCGTGTTTTTGTATGGCGGCGCGCACCGTATGCGTGCGAGCCGCACTGGTGGCTCGGACAATAGAATACGACATGTGCGTTTACTGCAATCAAAGTGTTAATTGCCTATATTTCAACCCAGTTGCATGGATCGTGGTCACGGAGAATTTCTTTTTTTAAAGTTTGAATTGAAGTGCAGCCCACCTGATGTTAATGACCACTGCAGACCATGGACACCTATATCTAATCTCGAACAAAACTGAGGTTTTATGTGAGGTCATACGCGTCACTCCTGAGAACTAAGACGGTCGCCTCTCTGTAAGTGTGCCCAGCAACCGCGCCTCTAACCGAACAATTGCTTCGCAGCGGATTATAAGGGCGGCGGCGGTACTTCCCCGGACGATCTAGTCCTACCGCCTACCACCAGTTAAAACATGAACGGATGTTGCGAGCGAGGTATAAAAGAAACACGATTTCTTCTGACATCTATTTTAATTATGCAAAAAAAAAGTGAAGTAAACTTTTAATTCTATGGAAATATTCATTGTTCATATGTTTAATTGAGACAGTAACGCCCGGTCGGGATAATTTTAATGTTTCTAGAGTAAGTAACATGACACGTTAATTACTCTAGAAACATTAATATTTTACATATACATATATACAGTTGTATAATATTTTTCTTCTGCTGGTTTCCGCGCTTTCAAGATATAGCTCACACACACTTCTGCCAACTGTATTTGACGATAAACATGGTTGCTACGGCAACGCCTGCTCCCAACCGGGACCGATACCGTCCCCTCCGCACGGAAACGCGGATACAATTTAAATTAGCGATCACCGATCACTGCCGACCGCGGTACACGTTGCTTCACTTTGTAGATCGGATACCGTCAATACAAAGCGAAGCTAGGATTTTAAACTAGCGACTTGGTTGGACCAGCCTTGGTTTTATACTTTCTGCTCGGGGCGGGTTGGGATACGTGAACTCTTAACACCCCGACTGCGGCGCCAATATTTGAAACGATCCAGTCGTGCGGTCCGAAACAACAGGGGTGTTTCCCACAGTCTTGGAGTGTACCCGAATACCAGTGCGGCGGTACACTGCTGGCGTGTTTAAATTGGTGAGCCACCCATGTGGCCGAAAACACCTTGCGTGTTTATTGCCGAACCACCCGTGCGGCGCAACCCCCTGGCGTGATTTTTTGCCAGAGTGGGACAACGTTCGTGTTGTCCTGCTCTGGCGTAGCGTCGGCGAAAACAGCAGGTATGTTTGGCCGCAGCCTTACGTAGGTTTAAATGCAACACACCGTACGCGTGGCGCAGGCAATAAGCACGACATGTGCGTTTGCCGCAGTCAACGGGTTAATTTACTAAATATAATTATTACACCTTGTTATATAAATTGTAAAATATATGTTATATACATTTATAACGATTACATTGAAGCGACATTACACAAACTTACGATGTAGTTCAAGATACAATATGAGCATTCATTGACTATGTTAAAAACAATACAACACTTGTTCGATAACAGCTCTATGCACTCACTTGACGAAATAATATGATATACTTTCTTCTAACGTATATTATTTCTCACATAATTTATATATAATGTTATACTTGAGTTGTAAAATCTATTATGCGTATTTATATTATAAATTGACTTACGCAATAATGTATTTTATGGTATATATCATTTAAAATTCTAACAATCAAAGTCGAGATTAATTAACTCTGTGCGTGCAGTACTTTATCTGCATATGAAATTGCATTTATGCTATTAAAATAATTTATTGTATATTTTTTGTAACTATATAATGAAATGTATTTTTTTTTGTATAAAATACATGACAACCACAAGAAATTACACACCACGACGCTGCACGCACAAATTGATCAATTTATTAATTATAAAGTATTATAGGATATCATTATAAATTCGGCAAATTGACATACATTATGCCCGTATCTATATTGTACATAAATATAACTATACACATTGAGTGTGTTGGAGTTCTTTTTGAAACATCATCTCAACGACATCAACATTTTAAACTGACATCCCTAGACGTGAGCAGTTAACGGTGCCTAAATACAGCAGAATAATGTTCACAGACATAAACAGTAGATCCACAACAACAATGAACTCTACACTTTATATACTATTTTCTGTAATATTTAAATACAAAACTAAATGATAAGCTAGTCTATAAATTTTAAAAGATAGCCTGGAAAAAAATTACATGCAATCTTAATACACTTTGAAATTTCACATACCCTACGGCACTATTGCACCATGGAGAGGGGGAATTATTCGGGTCTCGAGGGTGCTCTCTTTGCTCGTGCTTGTTCTCGGAGATGAACACTTCCCGGTGACTAATTATATTTACACATAATATCATATTATTAATTAAAATATTACAATATAATGTGTAACCGTACACTCGGGCCAACCCCACTGTTTAGTGGATGACTGCGGTGTATTTCGGTCCTTCCGAATCAGAATCTTGATGGCAGATGACCTCCAAATAGGCTCCAAATATCGCTTATATATATCTAAGCAGTGAGAGCTCTCATGATGAGATAAATTAGGGATCAACTGGATAGTTGATACCAACTATATTATAATAACCAAATAATCTGTCATTTTGTTGAGGTCTATGTAAAAATCACCTAATGTGATTATTGGTTTCATTATGTGGCGCTCTAACTAAAGTCAATCAGAACACAGTCTATTTACTTACAGCCCAAGCATCTCAGTATGCAGCCATCAATATGCATACAGTTTGAGCCATTTGGCATGCAGTTTGAGCCAATCTACGTACATACAGTCTGGACCAATTGGCATAGATTTATACTAATCTTAACACAGTCTGCACTAACCCAGCATAAGATGCAAACCACGGTCCAAACCATCATTGTCCATTTTGATCCAATCGGCAATCTTCTTTTGGAATAAAAGTGAAAACCTTTTACGAGTCCATTTAGCTTCTGCTTCACTACACACTTCACATCACATTCACCAGTCCCTGTCCATATCCACAAAGTGCAGCACGGTGCCAGTCCGGGGGAGCCCCGAGGGCCGGCCCTAGCTGCGCGCCAGGGCGGCGGCCACGTCCCCGGTCAGCAGCGACGCCACCGTCGGGTTGGGGCAGTTGGCCGCCACGACCGTGTGCTGCTCTTCGATGCGCACGGACAGTAGCACCAAGTCCTGGGAGGACATCATGCGGCCTGCGAATCTGGACAATAAATACAATAATTGAAACACAATAAACACATTTTACAACCTGTAAAATTAAGAATTAATGCCTTATTTATATCATTACCCAATCTTGTCGGAACACCAAGTCATAATAATCAAACTATTATATCAGTTATTAGTTGTGTACAAAATTCTGAATAATTTAATTGTTTGGAACTGATTCCGTTATAATCATAGTCACAGACACGTGCTGACAGATCAAGCTAATAGAAGAGTATTACAAAATAGAACTATTTATTTAAATGAGGTCGGACCAATCTCAATAAGTACCATTAAAAAAAACTACTTTCAAAGTTAGGAAAAAACTATTTCGCAACAATCCGTGACCAACATGTATGATGGTATATATCTTGCCAACACATGCAGTGCGCACCGCCCGCAGTGTGTCCCGCACAGGACACGTGCACAAACAGAAGACAATAACAAAAATATACACCACCGTACGCGCGCGGATTGTTGCGAAGTAGTTCTTTACTAACTTTGAATCATGGATTTCCGCAAAGTAACGCCTGATACTATTAACTATTTGTAAACTACTTTGATTAGTTAATGGCATATTGCAACTTCATTCGACAGCATAAGCAGTAGATATGAGGTTTAGGAGGCGGCTGCGACAGCACTCTTATTAACAGTTAACAACT
Organism: Phareas burnsi; assembly: GCA_018249415.1. NCBI lineage: Eukaryota > Metazoa > Arthropoda > Insecta > Lepidoptera > Hesperiidae > Phareas > Phareas burnsi. Next base: position 10,290 of record DWKL01000402.1, on the reverse strand, counting down.
ACAGTCAACGGTATATAATAACATGTGATACCTAAGGAAGTTCCCGCTGGTGGTGACGGGGAACACGTTTGCAGTTTCGTAGATTCGTCGGCACGTCGCTTTCTCGTCCTCCATTTTCGCAGCTTTTTTGTCGCACTGAAACGATATAAATGTTTAAATGAAACCTCTACAAAGCGAGCCCCACAAGCACTACATGGTTTAGTGATACTCGGCTATCAGAATGGTATATATAAAAGTATTTCCAGAGCATATAAATGTTGAGCTATATATGCTGAAGTCCTTAAGCTATAATGCCCTTACATACCAAAACCACTTTTCCGAATTATGACCAAGAAAGAGAATTATTTAAAAAAAAATGTGATACTTAATAACTGGACGTCACATGCAAGAGTGAGGTAGCTAAAGCAGTTCTAACAGAGCACTTTCAAGTAATGAATTTTTTAGTTCATATTTTACTGATTGCGAAAACCTCAAAATGTAAAAATCGGCTAGATGTTGTAAATGTGTGATGACCAAATGCAGTAACCAAATGCATTTCTTACCTCATTCATTCCTCTCAGCTTGTTTCGCTCGGCTTCCCAGCGGGCCTCGGACATCGTCACCGACCGCATCAGCTCGCCCACCGCTGGGGTTATGGACACTGGCACTTCACCTGTCGAATAAAACAGCACCATCATACCGATCAGACATGACTCCATGGGGTTTCTAGTGCGAATCCTGATCAGTTTGTTCAAACAAATGTGACTTCAACATCTGGCAAAAAAGTTAAGAATTACCTACACTTTGAGAAACACAGATCAAAAACCTAAGATTCTTCCTTGCAGTTCCTTAATGAAATAAAAAACATTTAATTTGTCCAATAGTTTTCGAGGAAATAAGTAGCTTAAAAATTGAGACTTGTTTACAAAACAGTCTACATTTTTAGAATTACAGATCAAACTAGACATTTTTTTCAAAATATGAGTGTACACGCGGCGGAAATAGAAGTTCCTTTTTTGAGGTCGCTTAACCAAAGTAGTAAACCGCAGTAGTCACCCAGCGAGCTGGCGATGGTGAACTCGACCGGCTGGATGGAGTCCGCGAAGTCCACCCCAAGCACGACGGCCGCGCTGGCGCCCGCCGCCAGCTGCGCCACGCACGCGAAGTCGTGCACGGCGCGCGTGCCCGTCAGCGTCTGCAACGGCGATGCGCTCGGTACAGACATTGTGGGCCACTGATATCGAGCCTGCAAGCCCGGTGTCAAGTGATGGCCGCCAAACAGTACACAAGCGTGCAGAACAACTGATGTTATGTGGTCACTGCAGCCTATAACTACCCACATGTAAACTCAAGTAGGACTTACCTCCTATCCGAGTTCGTTCATAGATACGTCACTACAACAGATAACTAAGACCGTCGCCTCGCTGTAAGTGTACACGACCATCGCACCTCTCCAACCGAAACACAAGAATTGCTTGACGACGGATCATGAGGCCGCGAAGCAATTGCCGCGTTGCAAAAGACCCACCTTCTTGTTAACCCTGATGTTGGTGACGTCGCGGCTGGAGTGGTTGGTGAACGTAATCTCGACTGCGCACATCCGGTGCGAGAACAGGTGCGGGGAGCGCGTCCAGCGGCGCGCGGCCGCCAGCCCGCCGCTCACCGCGCGCGACACCAGCTCGCTGCGCGTGGTGGGCGAGAAGCACGGGCCCACCGCGGTGATCGCGTCCGCTGGGGACGTGGACAATTTTGCACGTGTGAACTATATGCAAGCGCAGCACAACAACGTAGGGATCGCGAGGATTGTAACTTTTAATAAAGCACATAACAATATCGATACAAATAGCATTGCGATAGAGGCGTGGTTCATACGACGAATTCAGTTTAGCTCGTTATGCCAGTTTTAGCATAACGCGTAGAGGTGATTTCGTAGACGTGTTTGTGTATGTGCGAGCACTGATCATGCTATAGTATTTTCTTGTATCATCATCATCATCATCATCATCAACCCATTAATATTCTACTGCTGACCACCTTCAATAACTTCACAGAGAACCCTCAGGTATGCAGGTTTCCTTGCGAGATTTTCCTTCACCATTAAAGCAAGTGATAATTAATTTTTAATACGCACAACCTGGAAAAATCAGGATGGTAATAATTCTAATTCATTTTATACTGTTCTGTGTATACTGCCACTTGCTGACTCTAGTACTAAATTCACGGAAAAATTCTCTAAAGAAAACATATATACACACACACACACACAAACACACACGCACACACCCACGCACGCACGCAAGCAAGCACGCCCGCCCGCCCGCCCGCCCGCCCGCACGCACGCACGCACGCACGCACGCACGCACGTACGCACGCAAGCACGCACGCACGCACGCACGCACACACATATATATATATATATATATATAAGCACAACCGTTCGGTTGTGCTTATATGATTATTTATATGTTCATTTTGATCGTGCAAAACGAAAATAGTCAACATTCGCCCGCTATTTCTGTGCTGTCAAGTACATTGTTAAAGGTTCAAAACTGCAAGGGACTTAATTCGAAACCGCAGACGAAGTTATCTTCATTATGTTATAGCCGACTACGTCGTAGACGGAACGTATAATTTTACAAATATTAGGCAGATTGTATTCCCGCCAAGGCTCGGTATTTCCGCCCTTGTTAGATCCTATTAGCTCGCAGGAAGCTGCCTTAATGGGATGCACGTACATAAATTGAAAGCTCATTCATTCTCATTAGCCGCTCTGAAGAGCTTCCGTAGATGTAGAGCCTCAAAATACGATGTTTGTTAATTAATCACGATTACGAAAGTCCTAATAACATGACGGTCGCTTTTCGGATTAAAAAAGAATGGGTTTTCTTTGCGATTTGATTTCCTTGAATTTCCTTGAAGTAGCCGCAGTAGCCGCTGTCGCTTACAGGGTAGTGGAGCAGATTAACTCGGAGCATTTCAATTTAGTCCTTGGAGGCGGCAACGCAGTTATCGCCTTCGGTAGAACTCCTGTTTTGTTTGGAATTAATTCAGGTTTGTTCGTTAACAGAGAACACTCGACATCAAGTGGTTTATATATTCATTGCTACATCTATTCAATAAAATTATAGATGTGCTGCTGTTTTTCTTTAAAACTAATTCGAAATTAAAAAGGGTATTGCCTATTAAAATTATCAAGATACTGCCATCAAGAAAGATGAAAGTCAATTCAGATTTTTGAACGTTTATTATTCTGTTCAATTTTATCCTTACAAACACTTTTAATGGTAATCCTTACAAAAATTTTAATTAAAATGATTAAGAATAAAACATTCCTTTTTCAAATTAAAACAATCCAAGTATTTGTTCTAAAAATGTATACGTATACACATCTATCTAAAACTAACCAATTGAAACACGAATTCCGAAGCGACGTTCTTTTGACAGCGTCCGCGGAGGCTTGATGGGTGACGTCACGGCTGTGATTGAGTTGCGACGTACTTTGTTGTAGCGAGCTTGCAACGCTAATTGCTTTAGTCATCACCTACAAAGAATGGGACGCGACGGATACAGTTTTCATGAAAAATCTACTGTTTTTTGCCATTGTAGCTTTTAAAGGTACACGTACCGAATGCTTTATATAACCTGGCATTGCCTGCCCCATCATTTGGAAATTAAATTCCATGCAATTTCCAGCCTTTGCAATATTAGGCTGTAAGTATTGATATGTATGTAATATATCTTTTTAAACATCTTGATTGATATGTCGTTGTATAAACACTTGAATTTATATGTAAGAAATGTTTCTTGGTTATAATACAGTAGTTAAAAAAAATAATTTTAACAATACATATCATAGTTATTTCTTCAAAATACCCTCTGCTGTGATCAATACTTTCTACGACATATAGACTTAACCGTAAACAAGTTTTTTCAGACCAACACATAAACATTTATAGTTTTCACATTGAACATATCCAATTAGTTCCCTTAAAAGGTTCTGTTATGGAAATATAGTATTTGTTTAACCATGGTAATTTATGGAACAAATGAGATTAAAGTAATTATTGAACTTTATGGTCAGAACCTGTAAGCCAATGTCGGAACTTTCGGAATCACAAAACATAAGAATAAATCATGAAACTAATAAGATTTATTAAATCACCATCCAATTAAAAATCTCTACACTGAAATCAGTAAAATCGTTGCTGCATCCTTGCACTCAAAGCAACAGACGGTAAGACTTAAAATATATTACAACAACCGTCCTTTTAACGTCGGGGTTAAACACTATCTAGACCAGATAGCAACTAAACTCATTATAAAGTTGAACTATATTAATTATTGCAAAGAAGAGCTCGGGATTCTGCTAAACGTATTACAGCTGGAATTATGCCGTCCGATGGGAGATATAAAACTTATTTCCCAACTTCATTCTAATATTATGGGACCAATCTCCGATAATATCTGATTTTCATGTTGAGTTTTATTTCCCTCTCTAGAGCGTTGAGAAGGATGGCCGGTATGGGTTTAAAATTACTTCCTTATACCAGGAATATTAATGACTATTAATCCTCATTTGAATCACAACCGTATTACAGCGGTCGTCGTGCCACTGGCACGCTGTTCCGGGTTTGATCCCTGGGCAAGTGGAAATCTAAATTATGAATTTAGATTAAGACTGAAATCTGAATCCATTATTTAGATTTCTGTCCTATTTCTGGGTGTTTGTATATTTATCTTTGTGTTAGTAAAATAGGTGGTAGAACTATGGTTAGACCGGGAAGCGCCACCGACGCCCTCATAATCCGCCGTGAAGCTATTCTTGTGTTCCGATTGCCTCGCTTAAAAGTATACCCGACAACCACACCTTAGTAACCGAAACACAAGAATTGCTCCTTCTCCTCAAGAATCCTCACGCTGGATTACGATGGCGGCGGCGGTACTCCTCTGGTCAAAGTATAGTTTTATAGTATTTAAATGTTCAACGAAGCTCATAAAGTTTACAGAATATCCTCACTCAACACATCATTTTATTTGTTCAGGTCAAAAACATTCAAATACTTAGCAGTAGACAGGATAAGGTGAACCAAACCAAAATCCACGACTTTGTACCAATCGGCAATAATACAATCTGCCGTATATCAACCGCCCGTAGGTAAGGAAAATCACTGTACTTAACAGAAAAAAAGATAACTTAAATATAAATAAATAAAAGATAAAAAAAATATTTTGTATACAATATGCCGCGTTGTGTATTACGCCATTGCGAATCGCGTCACCGTAAAAAATCTAACATGACTACACTTTATTTTGATAAGTATTTATATTCACAGTCAGTATATTCAATCAATTCATAGCAAGAGAAAAAACGTCGTATAGCCCACTATACTTTTAATTAAACTCCTTTAAGATTTCCAGTAATAATAGTACAATGGTAGCTGAACTGAAATATGATATGTTAAGCAACAATACAAGTGGAATGAAGCGAAAACCAAGAAAGTCCCTTCACGGTCGTAATTCCCAATCGCCAATTAGTTGGTGGTTAGGCGGCTATTTCGGGAACATTTACAGCCGCCTTTTCTCTACGACGGTCCCTCACAAATGATTACTAGCATGTTTCTTTATTTGTAGATCGATTTGGAAATGTTTCTGCTTTTTTTGTTTTTTCTTAGTATTTAAATATTTTATGTTTCAAGAGCAGCAAATGAGCGTTCAAGCCGCCTGTTAAGAGGCCACTGCAGCCTATCCAGGTCGTATGTAGGTAGGTCAGTTCTCCTGAGGGCTGAGATGGTTGATTCGCTTATATGTTCACCCGGCACCTCTCCAACTGAAACACAAAAACTGCTTCACGGCGGATTATGAGGGCGGCGGTGCTACCTCTCGAACGAACTAGAGTTCTACCACCTTTAGAAGCTACTTACTTATAGAGTCATTTGTCTTTGGGCATGTGGTCTTGCTTATTTGGTTAATTAACGTTGGGATAATCTTATTATCTTACATACCGTTACATACCGAACAGCGTGGTAGAATACCTAAGCCGCTGTCCCTGGGAAGCGTTCAGTTGCGCGAATGCGTTTGGGTGGAGATGTGTTGAGGAATCTATTCTTCTTGGTCTAACAGCAAAATCGATTTATTGGTGTATGTTACAGGACGGGATTTGTTGTATTCTCGTAATTTGTCAACTTTGATTATATAACTTTACTAGATGGACTGATAACCTCCCACAGTTCACGGCTATTAGCGTTACCCATCGCACCCCATATTACAAAACTATCGAGGAGTAACCATTAGATATTTCCACTTTCACCAATTTTATCGTTTTAATGTTCCTCATTAAAAAATAACGCTTTTGTACACTCATAACGGTCTCTACACTCATAGCCAGTGGCGTAGCTACCCGAGTGCTAGTCAGTGCGGGGCACTGGGGCCCCAAGCTCAGACGGCCCTGACCAGCAATTCTCTTCTCTTCTGACCCCTGATTGAACTAACAAAAAATTCTACCACCTTCAGAATATAAATAAAATATTTTGCAATATCAACTCGACGTTAATCATGGCAACTCATTTTAAAAATACACGGGAATTCCCAAAAAGTTTTGAAGAAGATAAAGAGGTGATGCCAATGTAGCTCTGCACTGTACCGTGTACACATACAAAGAGTACACGCACACCCAGACCCTGAACAGAAATCTAAATTCTGTAGATGTAGAGGTCTGCGCGGCAGGGAATTGAAGCCGGAACCTATTGTGTGCCAGACCGGTATAGTTACCTCTGCGCCATGCGGGTCATCGTTATCGAAATCAATATAAAACGCAACCGGGGCGGTGCAGTGTCATCGCGTGTGTTCGTCAAGCGCTAACAATTAGTCTGTTTCTATAAACGACACAGGACCGTGCGGTATCTAGTCAAGTTTATGATCAAAGTTGTCCAATTAACCAACGCACGTGATTATTTCATTTGGTGGTCACGTATTTATTATATAAAAGCAGAAATTACTACTTTTCTCAGAAGTTTCTCAGAAATGAACCAATTTGCTAGTAATTATTTCTCGTAATGCTATCTATCAGATATGTACTATTTTTTACTATGAGATTTGTTGTTGGTAATTTTATATCATCAATTGTAGCTTGCAATTCACCTGATCATCAGTAGCAATCTATGGACACTTGATAAATAGGGTAAGATTCCTACATGACGTGTTTAGCCAAATTAAAATAAAATATATACCATCATAAATATTGGTCATGGATTTTTGCGCAGTAAATATTTTTATCCTAACTTTACATCATGGATTCCGCAAAGTAACGCCTGATACTATTAGCTCCTGTATATTGATTTGATGGTGAAGAAGAGATACTTACGAGGCCTTCTAACTTAGTCCTCAGGGATAGCAACGCATTTGAAGTTGCTCCCAGGCAAGATTTCAATCCTATTTAGGTTGATTACAGATGTCACTGTTATTTTAAGTTATGTCCGGTGTTGTGCCAGTCCATGATCGGCCTTATTAATACTAAGACATTGAACGAAAAGCGACAGAGACTAAAAATGATGTTGACTTAAATATATCCTCAATTCTTAGGCATTTTAAAACCTTGTGGAAATCCGGACGATAGTTAAGTTATCTATAAGCTTTTATCCCCATAAATCCAGTGAAAAGCCGTAAATTCGCAGACCAATCCAGATAAATGTCGGTGGAAAGAATCTCTTTGAAAGTCGCAGTCGTTTGAATAATCAGTTCTATTGTAACCAACGTATGACACAATAGCGTACTGCGGTTTTGAATTTGAACTCCGTTCTAGAAACTGTGTTACATTTAATGTGCAGTGGCTGGGTGACCGAGATTTTTTTTTATATTTCAAGAATAGCAAACGACCTGATGTTAAGTGGTCATTGCAGTCCATGGACGCCCACATTTAACCTCAAACAAAACTGAAGTTCTACCTGGAATAGCAAGTAGATGCCCTTTCCAACCGAAACACAAAAATTGTTTTACGGTGTATTATGAGGGCAGCGGTGGTACTTCCCCGAATGAATTATGGTTCTACCACCTCTCAAAATGGAAATAGCAAACGTGCGTACAGCCTACATGATTTTATACCACCACTGCCGTCCATGGACATCTGGATTCAACGCCATAAGGTCCTACCTAATATCGATCACATGTGTTCTTACTCTTAAGTACTATTTCTTCGAAGATCTCTTAAAGACACCTACTCAACCAGAACACAGCAACGCTATACTGCTACTCATCATCACTATCAACCGATACTAGCCCACTACTGGACATAGGCCTCTATTAAGGAGCGTCATTTAGCCCGATCTTCGGCTCTCTGCATCCCGGTAATTCTCTCTGCCCGGTGGAAATAGTCACGCCATCTACCGGACCGGCGTGCCACGCTCCGTTTCTCCATACGCGGTCTCCACTCGACTAGCCGTTTACTCCAAGGATCGTCGGATTTACGGCAGATATGATCGGCCCGTTGTCACTTTAGCTTGCTAGCTTTCTGAGCTATGTCAGTGACCTTGGTCATCATATGATTTTTTCGATTTGGATTTTATCCTTAAGGGACGCACCGAGCGTGGTTCTTTCCATAGCTCGCTGAGCTACTATGAGGCAGACGTAAGTGTGGCGATGGGGGGGTTGAAATTGTAAAGAGTGTCTAACTCTATTACTGGTTCTACTTGATGTTAGCTTGCACTTTGGTATAATGATGAAATTGATAAATGTTAGAACATCTTTTTCAACTTCACCATCTATTGCTGTCATGTACAATAATAATATATGTAACATACATCATCATCATCATCATCAACCCATTAATGTCCCACAGCTGGGCACACATATAGTCCTCAGGATTAGTGACGCATTCATTTTCAAACTCAAACGGAACTCCGTTTTCGTTTGAGGTTGAATGTGGGTGTCCATGGGCTGTGGTAACCACTTAACATCAGGTAGCCTGCATGCTCGTTTGCTACTTTACAAACATTAAAAAAAAACGCACCTTCTCCCAGGACGAGAAATTTTAGGCCAATGTCCACTACGCTGATCAAGTGCGGATTGGCAGACTTCACACCTACGAGATCTTCAGATAGAACTCTTCGATGTGCAGATTTCCTCACGATGTTTCCTTCGCCGTTAAAGTTGTGATAATTAATTTTTAATACGCACATAAGTTCGAAAAATCAGAGGTGCGTGTGGGATTCGAACATCGGACTCCCAGCGCGGGTTGCCGAAATTTTACCACTAGCTCATCACAGCTCATGCTCTCTCTGCTGCTCATGCAATACCTATACATCCTAATGCAATTACAGTTTAGTTTTCAATACTGATACAAAATACCACATTGGAATCCGCATCCATATAGTGTAGTTAAATTGATTTTCGAATTTGTATAAATCTCATGCGCGGGTGAACAAACCGCGTTATATGAACGGATAATTTTGGTACAAGCATGCGGTGCTCAATCTTTTAATAGAGATTTAACACATTGAGCACCAGCACACGTAGGTCGAGTCTGTCGTCAGAAATGCGACCAAACAAGCGACACAACCCAACATATTTATATATATTAAAGATTAAGACGGTCGCCTCGCTGTAAGTGCACCGGACGAACTTCAGTTCAATCCCCTATAGTCCTCAGGAGTATCAATCCTTCTAGGTACGACTTTAGATAAGAATTCAGTCCTGTTTGAGGTTAGATGTGGGTGTCAGTGAGCTGCAGTTACCATTTAATATCAGGTACCCTACACGCTTGCTACTCTTCATACATAAAAAATGAGAAGCGCGCGGCGCCCCGTCGCTTGCGTAGATCGTAACCGATCAACGAAGTTAAGCAACGTCGGACGCGGTCGGAAGTTGAATGGGTGACTATTACTGGCTAAATTTAATGCGCACTTCGGTGCTTCAGGGGCACGTAAAGTAGTCGGTCCCGGTTGTTATCATTGGATAACAGTCGGGAAAACCTCGTCGGAGGCCTTGTGGGCCGTTTGAAAACATTCGACACGAGTTGGCCACTAACCTATATCTCCACCAAACCGCATTGGAGCAGTGTGGTAGAATACGCTCTAGGACTTCCCCAGTCGTAAGACCCATGCCCAGCAGTGTACAATAAAAAGATTTGGAGTCATACATAAAAAAAACAAGTGTATTATTAAATACTTGTACACATATTTACCATAATAAAATTGATTTCATTTGATGTTTTCCCATCAGCGACCCTTTAATGCCCCACTGCTGGGCATAGGTCTCCTCTCAGAATGAGAAGGATCAGGCCATAGTCCACCACGCTGGCCAAGTGCGGATTGGTAGACT